>MU264496.1:10000-25768 GCA_020310875.1 Ceratopteris richardii
CCAACTTGCTAGCACTTGGGCTTGAGTATAGTCCAATTGAGAGCTCCTTATATGTTAAACATGCATATAAAGTACTTCTGATCATTGTTGTATATGTTGATTTCATGCTGCACACTAGTGCTAATGAGAAGCTTATTGCTGAATTTAAGGCTGATTTGCATGCCTCTATTGTAATGTCAGATTTGGGGCATTCACATCATTATTTGGGCATTGAATTTATGAAAGTTGATGGGGAAGTGGCATTGTGTCAAACAAAATATATGGACACATATGGACACATTATTGCAGCATTTTAGCCTTGAAGATTGCAAACCTTTTTCCATTCCCATGGAAGAATGTTCCATTTATGAAGTAGGTGATCATGACGAGAAATTTGATAAACAAGTTGAGACATGGATCAACATAGGCTGTCATGATAAGGATTTTGTGCTCTCCATAGTCTTTGAAGTCTCTCAAAAGTTTGTTGATTGGTTGTTTGATAGTGGTGCATCAAGAGACATTATATCTAACATTAGCTTGTTCTAGTCCATTTTTTTTTGTTAAGCCAAGACTCTTCTAGTGAAAGGCATACAAATACTAGTCCTTAGAATTGAGAGTGGAAAATCATTCCATCTTTTTGAAGTTTTGTACATGCCTCATGTTTTTAGGAATTTCTTAACTCTATCTGTAATGTGAAAAAAAATCATTTGAATATTGTATTTGACATGAGTGAGTGCATTGTGTATGATAAAAATAGAGAAGGGATGTTTACTATAGTGCTCAGAAATAATTTGTTCATGGTCAGTATGCATCATACTAAGAAATCTTACACAATATGTGTGAGTGTACAAGAAAATTCCTTGTCACTAGTGCTTGTAATTGTGCAATGTGAATTTACAAGTTTGTTAGCAAATGATTAAAATCATGTCAATGGGTCAACCTTTTAAGTTTCAATAGGTGATCATTGATGCCCAAATTCATGGTCAACCTATGGGTCAACATGCTTATCAAACATGATAAAAGATGGTCAAATTTTGAATGGAAAGATTTTTTACACATTCCTCTAGAGCTCAAACAAAGCAATAATGCATGCACATAAAACTTCATTTGTCCCACCATAGATCAAACTCAATGTGTTCAAATCCATATTATGACCCAATGTGAAAAGGCATTATCACTAAATATGCACAATTATAATTCTAAACACTATGCGATTCCAAAAGCTATGAAAAAAGAAAGTTAACTTTCTTAAATAAGGAACTTATGTAGAAGTTGAAACACAGATCGTAAAAGCTCAACATATTCACATGTGAAGCAAAATTATTTAAAGACATGTTTGAGGGGACTTCTAGTATCACTTTGGAGAGCTCCTCTTCAACATTAAGTGAGGGTGGTCTTCTTCTACTTGGGGGAGGTGGAGGCTTTTCTTCATGACCTTTAAGTATGCAACATAAATAGGCTTTGTTAGAAATTCAACCTTCATAGTTTAGGTCATTTTGGAGGGTCAAAGATCAAACCCTTTGTGCACATTAACTCAAAATTTGCACATGTTTTTAAATGGCAGATGATTAACTTGCCATATGGAAGCATCGTATTAACTTGATCCTATGGCTTGGATTAAACAAAAGAAAAGCATGGCAATAACTATATATGAGATTGTCGAAAAATTCAAATAGAGAAAAAGCTGGTTATTTGCCAAGATTAACAGAAAATATGTTAGGTCGATTTTGATCATATTTTGAGTTTTATTCTTGCGATTTTGTGTTTTACTCCATGTGTTTCGTGATCACTTGTGCATAGACTAGAGTGCATGATGCATCTATGTCATATGTGCATTGTGCATGCGTGATAAGATTAAAGAGACTAGCGATGAAAGTTGAAACTTGACTGAGAAACAACTTAGAAGCATCGTGTAATTAGTATTGGTAATGTGTACATGTCACATAATGTTTATCCATGCGATGTGCAAATGTGTGCTTCATCTGCTGCTTTGTGTTTCATATGTATTGCTGCATGCATCATGCATGTGTGCATACTATATAGATGATAAATGCATATTATATAGATGATAAATTATAATGAATTCATGCACATAAGTGTCCTTGAGGTTTGGGTATTGAAAATAAGGATTATGTATGCGTATGACATTCTATGTGTTTCATGGTGCATGTACACATGTCAAATGTGTGTGTATATTGTGTACACATGTATGATGTATCATGTCACATAATGTTTATCCATCATCCATACAATGTCCATGTGTGTGTTTCATATCCTATGGGTCATGAATCATGATTCATACACACACACACACACACACACACACACACACACACACACACACACACACACACACACACACACACACACCGTTTCTCGTTTCTTAATGTTTCTGAGTTTTTGGAAACTCCGTTTCAAGCTGGTCGGAATCGAACATTTCTAGTTGTGCTGGTACTATGCTTGGGAGTATGTGTGAGTCTATATTCTATCTCCATTACATAACATCTTGTTGTTGTCTCTATCCTTCCAAGTAGCACTTGGTTGAAAAGACTAGGGGATGTGTGAGTTTTCTTAGTGATGTGTGTTTTTTTTTTTTGGGGGGGGGGGGGGGGGGGGGGGGGGGGGGGGCTCTCTACATTCCAAAAGGGCTTCTCTGTGCTTGTAGGATACTTTGCATGTTATGTGAAAAATTAAATAGGTATGTAAGTCTTAATAACTGCAAGAAATAATAAATATACCTGCCTTGCATGTCCCTGAAGTGTCAATTTAAGAGGGGATTGTTAGAAATGTGAGCAACCTTCCATTAGGAAGCTCAAAATTGTAGGTAAAGTTTGGTCAAAAAAATAAAGAAGGGTCAAATTTTGGTTGAAATTTTTAATTACATATTCTTGTAGAGCTCAATGAGAGCAATGCAAACACATATAACGCTTGGGTATTTGGTAGTGGATGGATGGTCAAAAGTCAAACTCTAATTTCATGTTAAAATTGCAAAAGCAATTTTTTAGGTCAAAATTACTTGACACTTGTCAAAATCTCAAGGCATGTGTTCCAAGGGTCCATATTTTACATGTGGCAATTCAAAATTTAAAAAATAACAAAAGAAAGGGTTCTATAATTTTTGTTGTGATTTGCGAATGTTTGTTTTTCTGGCAGCTTTTTGATAGAGTTTTTCATTTTTAATGCGCAACCTATAAAAGGGCTTCATTTAGCTCATATTTTATCTCTCATACACTAGTGGTTGCTCTTGGATTTGATCATCAAGGAGCACTTTTGTAAGTTCCTATAGTATAGTTATATTTGGAGTTGTTTTAGTGCCAGCCACCTTTGCCATATATGGTGTGTCTCCCTTGTTCATATTCTCTCTCTCTCTCTCTCTCTCTCTTTGTCTCTATATTAATTGTGGGCCTAAACACGAGTGTGTCTTTGACAAGCTTAAAGTATCTCTCAAGATGACTATTGATGACCACTCACAAACATATGGTCAAATTGAAAGGGTCAATCTTATTAGAGGACACATTCATGGCATATGTGTAGGAGAAGCAACTAGATTGGGATAGTTATTTACCATTGGTAGAGTTTTTCTTCAAGTGTCAGCAATTGTACAATGAATTTGCTCACATATGAAAAGGATAATAACAACGAAGCTATAAAAAAGGTGTTTTTTTTAGTGAATACATGTATGAAGCATGTTAGACATCTAGATCTGCCTCCAAACTTTAAATAGTTAAAAGTGACAATTCATAGGTATTTCATCATGTCAAAGAAAGAGATATTGCATCGTCATTATCGTAATAATCATATACATAAAAGAAGTTAAGATTCAATGATTATGTGGTGCCATATTATCATGGGAACATCTATCATCTTATCATCGATAAGAATGACTAATAGCCATATTGTCATGGGAACATCTCTCATCTTATCATTGGTAAGATCAAGTAATAGATTTCGAAACTTAAATCTAGAGAGGAAAATTAAAATGTAAATAACTCTATAGACAAATGACAAGTGTAAGTAACTATGGAGAATCTATGAGGGGAGTTTCATTTTATGCATTACAGTCATCGATTTAAGCTTCTTTATGTTCTTCATTTTGCACTTGGTTCAACTCCTTCTCCCCTCTCCCTCCTGTTCTTAGAAAGGATAGCAATCCATGCATTGGGTCTTACATAGCACCCTCACACCTATGGTTTTCACTTATAAACAAAAGATCACTTGCATGTTGAGAAGAGAAAAGAGAAGAAGGGTGAAGATAAGGCTCAAAAAATGGAGAGGGTTGCAGCTTGCTGAATATGCAAGGCTCAATGGAGCTCTATTTATGCTTGATTCTGGACCAAAGAGCCTTCTAGAGGTGCTCCCAAAAAGGTGCCAATCATTCAAGGAAATAGAAAACCAACTTAAATTAACTTTTGCCAAGTTCAGCTGTCCCCAAACCGTCCCCATCATGCTTTGTCACATGGGACCGTCTCGGGGACGTCCCTATGTTTCACATATGTGTAAGGGATGGTTGGGCGTCCCTCCATATTTCAATTCGGGGACGGCGTCTCGGCGTCCCTAGGACTCGCGGATGCGTCCCCTTGTGACATTGCTGTTACTTCATGAGTGAAACAAAGGCCATCTGCGATGGTTCTTGGCTCATGGGTTATCCTAAGGTTCCTACATAGGTAATAGAGTGTGTGTGAGTGTGTTTGGTAATAGAGTATGTGTGTTTGATGACCACATGTTCACACTAGACTTCTCTAGAGACTATCTATTTTGGGAGGAAAGGGATAGGAAGGATGAGAGATGAGTAGCACACACATTGTTGTAGTTTCCTCTTACAGAAGGAAGACCCTTTTTTTTGGCAAGAAAGAAAGAAAGAAAGAAAGAAAGAAAGAAAGAAAGTCATATTAACGATCTCGAGCTGATGTGATGAAACCCAGAGCTTCCCAATGACGACTCGAAGGTGGTGGGGTAGGTATGTCTGCATGTATCTTGGAATCTCGATGAAGCCCTCATCCGATATATGTAGAAAATGCTCACGGTAATAGAGCATTTTCGGTGGCAATGTACCCCTAGGGCTCACCCATGTCCTCTGTATGTATGTATGCCATATCTCCTGACAAATGACCCTATTCCTCTCTTCATGAGAGAGCGAGTAGGTGGGTGCATGTGAGTCGTACTGTAGTGGTGGTAGCCTGTCTATGTTAAAGCCATGGTGGGCCAGCCAGTCTCGTGTTTGTGCATACCATGAGGAGGTGTCCCCTGCTAATGCCATATCACGTGATGCCTGGAAAGCACGATAAGTAATGCACTCTGTATCCATGCTCCGGAGTCTCTGTAATAGGCATACTGTATGGAATAGTTCCTCAACTAGCATCGATGGTGCCACGAGCTCTGCTCTAAAGATATCATGTGGTACGGAAGGCTTGTTGCAGATAAGTCTGGCAATCATGAGGATTTGTGGCCTCTCTAATGCTGTCCATACTGATGTAGCTAATCGTGGTCCCCATATGGCTGCCCCATACATGAGTGCTTGCGTAATGAAAGTGTCGAAGAGCCACCTCTTTGTGCGGGGCTCCTGAAAATATGCCTGGTGGCACTGTCTCTCCATCAAAGCTAGTGCTGCATACCCACGTATGATGCGGTCACGGGCTGCCTGAGACATAGAGAAGACCCCTGATGCTTCTGTAAATGTCACTCCCAAGTAAACATATGATCCGATCACCTCAATCGGTTCACCTGCTGCCGTGAACAAACTATGTCTACGTACCTGTGCTGATGTATGAAAGATCATGACCTTGGTTTTACCAAGGTGCACAGATAACCCTCTGTGTTGTAGACCTTCTGCAGACTCTGAAACTAGTACAATATCATCAGCGTATAAAAGAATATGGATCGTGGACCCACGTACCTCAATGCCATCACCACCCTGCTGCTGTATGTAGTCCACTATCTCATCAATGTAGAGACCAAAGAGGGTGGGTGAAAGAGGGCATCCTTGCTTCACCCCGATAGTGCTAGCAAGTGGGTGAGATAAGCCCCCCGGACATCTGACTCTACCAGATACTCTCTCATATGAGGCGTAGATCCCCCATATCATCTCCTCTGGAGCTCCGATATCAAGTAGTCGTCTGAAGAGTCGTTCCCTGGGAACAATGTCAAATGCTTTGCGGAAGTCCACAAAGCAACGATATAATCTCCTCTTCCTCACCCTTGCCTGGTCGATCAGGCATCTAAGAGTGAAGATGTGGTCAATGGTAGAGTAATCACGTCTGAAACTTGCCTATCTTGGAGCCCTGATACCCTTCCTCTTAGCGAGAGTACTCAACTCTGTCTCTAGTACCCGCCCCATATAACTTGGCCAATATAGGGCCAATCATGATCGTCCGGTATGTAGCTGGATCCATAGTATCTCGTGACTTATGAATGGGCACTATGGTGTGCTCAGTCCATGAGTCAAGGAACCCTTCAACCAATGCACGGTTGAAGAGGTGGGCAATGAGCGGTGCAAGGGTCGTGCCTTCGTAGATGAGGTGCTCTGCTTGTAAACGGAAATGGTCATGGGCCCTGCCATGCTGTAGACGGGCAATAGCGCGTCCCACCATAGTGGGTTTGAAGAAGTCAGAGGTAGTAGGAGGTGAGCTCTGTGGTCTGGGAATGGGGGGTTGGTCTTGGATCTCGTATAGGCTCCGTGCATAGCTATGCCAAGTGCTCGGGTCCCGGATGGGTGTCTGCTGTCTCCTCTCTCTCAAATGTCGCCATGCCACTAGATTGTCTCGACTCATGAGCAAATGATAAATATCCCTGTACTGTCTCTCCTCCCAATCTCGCCGTTTGCGGCGAGTAAGGCTCTGCATGTGACGTTATGCCTGTGTGTGTGTAATATCCCCTCTATGCTCTAAAATCCGTAGGTGCTTCCGTAGCTCACGACAATCTGCATCATACCAGCGGTTCTAGGGCATGTAACCTATGCGTGGAGGGAGTATATGTGTGCGGTGTGGGAAGCTACAGAGAGCTGAGTCCTGTAGGATGGTGGTGAACTGTGATCTGTGTTGCATACGCAACGCGTTGCGAACGTTCGCAACTTTCGCAACGCAACTCCACGTTGCGTACACGTTCGCAACGCGTTGCTAATCTTTCAAAAAAAAAAAATATTTCCCAAAGTCCAAAAATGGTCCACAAGGGTCTTTTTAAGTCTTAACCCTTACAACTTATGAACAAAAAAGTTGTTGATCAAGGAAGAGAGACCAATACCTCAAGGTGGAAAAGAAAGTGCATATATATATATATATATATATATATATGTGTGTGTGTGTGTGTGTGTGTGTGGTTATGTAATATGTATGGATGTATGTACAAACTATATGTGTAATCTATGGATGTATATTCCTATTTTGTATGTTTACCCAAAGATATGTTTATTTAGTTAGCTATGTATGTATGTACGTATGTATGTATCTATATATGCATCTATGTATGTATGATGTCATTCCTAAAATCTATTACTCTATGTTTATTGAAAGGCATGTGTATTAACTTATGTATGTATCTAATATACATGTTTCTATTTTTGTAGTATGTATGTATGCATGTGTATCATGTATGTATACATCTATGTGTTGTGTATAAATGTAATATGTATATACTATGTGTATATATACATAAAAATGTGTGTATTACATTACACGTATGTATGTAGTATATATTTACTGC
Organism: Ceratopteris richardii; assembly: GCA_020310875.1. Taxonomy (NCBI): domain Eukaryota; kingdom Viridiplantae; phylum Streptophyta; class Polypodiopsida; order Polypodiales; family Pteridaceae; genus Ceratopteris; species Ceratopteris richardii. The sequence continues at coordinate 17,675 of MU264496.1, forward strand.
TATGTATGTAATATAATATAATCCATGTGTGTGTGTGTATGTATGTATGTATGTATGTATACAGTATGTATATATATATATATATATATATATATATATACACACACACATATACATATAAAAAAAATCTAAAATAAAAATTGATTTGTACGCAACTTTATCGCAACTTGGGGTTCGCAACTTGAACCCGTTGCTAACGCGTTAGCAACCCGTTGCCTACGACGTTGCCATCCCGTTGCTAACCACTATGATTGTGATCTAAGTGTGTCCAAGGGTGAGAGTGGATCGAGGGAGAGTAGGCGGGTGTGTAAATGGTGTGCATAAACGTGTGAGAGCTCGTGTGTGAAGTGTATCGTGGTGTGTGTCTGAGTGGATGAGGGAGGGTCCTAATGGAATAGGAGATGAGAGTGAATGTGATAAATGTATGGTCAGCACCAAGTGGGTGTCGTCCAATACTAAGTGAGGGGATGAGTGAAGCTTTAGAGGTGGTACCTAAAATGTAGTCGACAGTGCACTCACCTCCCCCGTGAGGGAAGCAAGTAAGTCCGCCCGAACCTGGCCAACGCTTCATCCCGTTATATATAACGAGCTGATGTTGACTGCCTAGCTCAAGTAGATGTCTGCCATATCCGGTGGTGTCCTGACCCATATCCACCGATACTCTATTGGTGCTCATCTCATCTGGGTCTCTAGCCCTCATGAGATGTGGGTGATCCATGTCGTATGCCTCGCACTGATGTGACTGAGTGCGGCCATTGAAGTCCCCCACAAGGAAGACTTCACCTAGTGTGCTGTAATGTAGTATCTCATCTGAAAGTGATGTGTATGGTGAATCTCTGTCTTGGATCGGTCCCCCAAGATCCTGTCCTGCGTATCGAGATCCGCCTGGAGGGAAGTAGCTTATAGCAATGTAAATCCAGCTCCCTTGTGCTATCTGCATGCGAACCCACATGTATCGTGCCTCCTCATCTCTTCCTATAATGTGGATCCGGCTCTGTATCTCCTCTCTAAATACAATGGCCACACCATATAAAGAATGGTCACTTGTGTCTAGATGTGTCCAAGCAGATGTATGATTGCATTGGAATAATAGTTCTTTGTCGATGTTTTACATGAGTTTATCTTTGAATGATACTTTATTGTTTCTGATTTTCTCTGTACATGTTGTTGAACTTACAGGTGGTGCCTGCATGGCTTAGCTGCTTACCAATAAGAAATGATCTAGTTGAGGCCAAAATAGTTCATGATCAGCTCTGTTCGATGGTTGAAAGGTAATTATTCTGAATCAATGCATCTTTAGAACCCCAAATCCCATTTCCTTCTGGTACCCTCTTTTCCTTCTTTTCAAGAATCCCCGAATTTTAACGAAGTAAAGAATGGTAAAAAATGCACACTCTCTTTGAGTTAACAGGCTGACCTTATCCAAATTTTTGCATGTAATGTTGAAGTGCTCTTCCTAAGCTGCATCTATTTGTTTCATAGATCTGATCCAGTGGTACTGGGAGCAAACAATCAGAATCTTCCACAAATTATCTCAATTTTTGCAGAGGTATTTCATCTTCTCCTGCTTTTTTTCTCTGCAGTTTTTTTCCCAAATACTTTTTTGGGTAAGATTCAAGGTAATACCAGACAATCAATCATTGAGTGCATACCACCATATTTCCGGGCATATGCATAGATTCAGGTTCTTCATATTTTCATTTGGTTTTGCATGCATGGTGCCAGTGGAATGGTATATGTAAGTATTATGTGTACCGATCAGAGCTATGTACCGTGTCTTGATGGTAAGAGCATCTATACAAAGTAAGTATATTTGGAGTGTTTATGGTCTTTGACATGTTTATGGGGAATGTACAACTGGAATTTCAGTTTTGTCTCTCCAAGGGTTATGCACACACACACACCACCCACACACACACACACACACACACACACACACACACACACACACACACACACACACACACACACACACACACACACACACACACACACACACCACACACACACACACACACACACACAACCCCCCCCCCCCCCCCCCCCCCCCCCCCACACACACACACACACACACACACACACACACACACACACACACACACCACCACCACAAAAAAATAAAAAAAGAACATCACTTGCAAGCAATTGATATGAGAAGCAGATTTATGCAAGAGTTTTACTGAAAGGCCAAAATGCTTCTGTAGATGAATAAATAATTGTAGAAGTAAACTTATGTTTATAGATTTTCAAATCCTTCTGCTGCAAGATTCCAAATTAAATCTGGAATGTATGTCCCATTCATGAGATGACAAGAGGAGTGTTAGGAACCACTGTATTGTACCTCATTTAGATAGTCAAATAATCAGGGATTTTCTCTAGGATGACATACAGCATCAGTGGCTACCTTTCAAAAATTCAACCTTGCAAAGCGTTGCATGATATGTCATTGATTATTTTGTACTGCCAACATATTTATGAGATGATTTCATAGACTGCTAGTGTCCTCACTAAGGAGAAATTTTCCTTTGAGAAATCCTTGACCAACCATGCCATCTTTTTTTAATTTTGCAAAAAACACCAATTTTTTCTTCTCTGAGCTCTTGTTTTTCATGATCCAGGTCCTGATAGCTGGTAATGACCTTGCATCTGAGACAACAGTGGATCGGGTTGTCAATTTTCTCAGAAGAATACAGCAGTTGTTGCCTTCTTCTGCTTTGGCATCTACCTGGTCTTCCTTACACCCACAGCAGCAAGCTGTGTTGCAATCAGTTTTGTCCCCTCAACCATCATGTTAAGTACATTGTCATGAAAAGAAGTTTTACAGACTTCAGATTACTATCCCGATTAAAGCATAGTAAGCCTCTTCTTGGGTGTCATCACCCTTTGATGTATACATAGGCCCTATGAAGAGAGCCCACTCAAGCCATTTGTACCTACATATCGGTTTTGCTTTGGCTGGAGTGATGGCTTTAGAGTCCAATTTCTTTCCCTTTGGAAGCTCTTCATTTATTCTATTCATTGGAGGATGCATCAATCCAGTCTCATACACCTGTTTCTATTGTAAATAACTTTTAAAAAATGTTGTTCATGATATTTAGTCTTTTGTGGATTTAACTTTTACTTCTAGTGGGTAGGCTAAATTTGCAAATGCAAGGATTGCGGATTCACGTGGGTTGTCGAGATTCTGGATTGAAGTAGTGATTAAGTTTCTACTTGAGAGCACTCTCTCTTTTCTTTGTGTACATGTACATGTCCTTATTTATGTACATGTAAGCATGATGGTAATGGTCAATGCTTTGAATGATCTCATTTGATTTAGGATCTCAAAGTATTTAAGCATTGAAGGATTATGGCTCACTTGGGTTAGAATGAATGCTTGAGCTTATGGACTTGCTTTGTATGCCCTCTTCATGTGGAGAGCTTGGTGACAATGGATGAATCCAAATATAGCATAATTTTCGTATGAGACTGCTCACAGCATGAAAAGTATGTACTCTTGATCAAATTCATTTATTCCATGAAAATATGGTTGTTGGGGCAGCAATTCTCGGTACTCAACCTTAGAGATGCCAAAAGTGTGAAGTAAGTGTCATCCAATTTTTGTTACCAATGAGCTTGGGACAACAAGATTGAACTGTAAATATTTTGAAACAAAGGGTAGTATTCATATCAGGAAGTACATGGGTTGATGGGATGTTCTTGTGCATGTGGCACTTAAAATAGCATACAACTTGAAAGCTAACGTGTATATCAAGGATTGCACGATCCCAATAAGAAAAAAAATGCACATGATTATGACTAACTTGACTAGCCATCCAAGTAATAAAAGAAGCATGTTTTCCAACAAAAAGATGTATCTATGTATGCATGTATTTATGCATAGCATCTAAATGTATAGATCTAGTGTTGCATAATTGTTGCCAAATTGAACAGGCCTTGGTTGGATTAATCTGAAGTAGGGCAACGGCTATAGCAGCCCAAAGTGACCTGGTTGACCTCTAGTCAACCTCCAGCCAACCTTCGTAGACTGAGGCCGATTTACTTCTCCTTTCTTTTGACTAGGTGGGCGTTACCAATCCATATCACATTAGTCTGAGGCATAGTGTCTGATTTACAAGTCTAACCTCGGTTCTCGACTTTGCATCCGGTATGAATATATGAGTAAAGACTCATGAAGGTGGTAACTGGTAGTTAGGTTGAGTATTCATTTGTCCAATCCTCAACTGCGATTGTCAGTCTGGAATCTGGATACATGAGTCATTTCCCTTTATAAAGGTGAAGCCTTAGATAGCTGGTGGTGGCGTCTATCATAGTGGACGACGGCAGAGGGCTTGGACCCACTGGCAAGTTTCTTTGGTGGATCCCTTACCTGCTCCTCTTGGCACCGCGCACGCGTGCGCGCGCGCAGCGCGCACACACACACACACACACACACACACACACACACACACACACACACACACACACACACACACACACACACACACACACACACCCCAAAAAAAAAGAAGCCAAAAAAAAATTCCCCCCCGGGTTAGGTGGTAGACAAGTCGTCTTCCCCAGGTTACAAAGTTTTTGTAGAAGGTTGTCAAGGTCACCCCCTGATGTTAAGAATTTCTACCAGCATCAAACTCCTCCAACAGAGAGTACATGCAAGACTCTAGCAAGAAGAGCACACAGGTGTTGATGGCAAGAAGAAGTTTGAACACAGACAGTGGTTGGCTTCAAGTGGAAGGGTTATGGATGAGAAGACCTAGTGGAGGTAAGTTCTTCTTTGCCTGACCAAAGTCCTTGTTTATTAAGTGGTTTGCATTGTTGGTTCTCTGGGTAAAGTCTGCTTATGTAGAGCAAGAATGATTCGCTCTGTCTTCTGTTGTCAGTCTAGTTTTGAAAGTAGTTTGATGTGGCACATGTGGTGAGCATACGCCAAGTCCATTATTGGTGATTTCATTCATCTATTGTTGATCATGTGCACTCTCATCTATCTCTTATTGGTCCTTCATACTCTCATCTATTTGAATCTAATTATAATATGCTGTAATCCTGTTTATTAGAATCTAGCCCACTAAAACATGTAGAGTGCTCTACTAGTACTCTATTTGGTGACATGCTAAAAGTGATTAGTGTGTGAGGAGCTAAACTAGGCCAGAATGTGTTAAGGGCATGCTCCAAGGAGAACCTACTCTTCGATTGTAGCAACCTATTTGAACTACAGTATGTATGTATGTATGTATGTATATATGACACAAATCAAGAAATGTATGTACTTAAATGTATACAAATCGGAAATGTAGTTCTGCATGTATTTATATAATGTGTATGTGAAGAGATGAGTGCTGAACTGCTATCACTTTTCCTACAAACTCCATCTTTGCTCCACATCTCCTAATTGACTATCTTTGTCCGCTTTTCCACCATATCTTCTCCCACCTGGTATGTATTTAATGTATAGCATACAAATTGGAAATATACGTCTGTACATATGTATATAACATGTATGTGAAGATATGAATGCTGAACTGCTGGCACTTTTCCTACAAACTCCATCTTTTGCTCCATCTCTCCTAATCTACTATTTTGGACGTCTTTTCCACCATCATATCCTCTCCTACCTGGTTGTTATGGTTGCTACACCCTCCATTCTTGTACATACCACTTCGTTTTCTGCTGTTCATATGTCTCCATATGACTGTAGCTGAACTCAAGTGATATAGACTACTGTCGGATGATCCTAAGTAGTTATTGCAGCAATCAGTGCAGCACGTCTTCTGAGATGCAGCAGCAGCCTATTGAGACAAGTTCTTTAGCGAATTTTCCTTCTTTTATTGCTGGCCACATTTTGAAAGAAGGAATCAACTGAGACGCTCAAACACTATTTCATGAATGTTTGTGTTTCAATATTGAGGGGTAGTCCTGTAGGTATGTGACAAACCTTCCCAGTTGTTGATGTTGCACAACATATTGATACCTGGATTCAACATGATGTGGTTCATGTTTCCAGCTCAGGTCATGGATTGTATGAATTACCTTGGAAACTCCTATAGATCATGATATTTGGCCTAGTCATTGAGGTGTTTAACTGTTTAGGGGAGGAATCTATGTTTTCCTTGAAAGCCTGTCTGCCATATACATTGCCATATAAATTGACTACTTTGGTTTTGTCTGTTGACGGGATGAGTTTATCTCTTTCATTTGCATTTGTATCTGTATGAGTCCATCTTCATTTTGTGTTTAAGAGACACTCCATTTCTCGTTATTTTAGTTATATGTCATTGTATTTCAGTACCTTGCCATTTGCTTCTACCATTGTAATCATTCTTTTTCAAGGGAAATTATCCCACATGTGATGTACTTTGGAGAGCCTCCTACTCTATATAAGGATGGTCTCTCCCCCACTTTCTAATTGGTTAGAAGTTTGGAGAGCTTACTTCATGCTCTTGGAAAACTCATTTCTAATCAATGTGAGTTTACCAATTTCTTGGTGTACTGACTTCGATTCTTTCACTCTTTCATTTGTGAGTACACTCTTCTTTTTATTTTGCTTTTGCATGTTTACTCTCTACATGGTATCAAAGTGTTAGCTGGAGGTCTCAGTGGTTCTTCTATTGATGGTGCATTTGGAGGTGGTGGAGGTGCTCTTTGTGGCATTCATTTGGTGGTGAAATTATTTCATCTTCTTCCTTGTGTTTTGGTGAGCATTTTGAATGCTCTTTGCCCTCCCATTCATCTTTTTGTACTATTTTTTGCTCCATCCTATCCCTGCTCTTAAGTTTTTATGAGTTTCATGGTCTTATGATATCATTCATGGCCTTTGTGATGCATCTCTATTTTTGAAGTGGTTATAACTACTCTCGTCGAATCATTTAATCTCTTTACTAAGTGTGTGATGATTCCTTCATTTAACAGTTCATTCTTCATCATAATGATTCATCCTCTCTAGCTTTAAGTTGGAGTCCCATGTACATTTGCTAGTGAGTTAGCTGCAACTGAATTAGAGTAGAAGCTGCTATAAATCAATGCTTGGTGGTTGCAACTTCTCCCTCTTCGCATGGCAAATAGAGTATACTTGGACTATTCATGCTCCTTGCATCCATGTACACCAAATTGCCTATGTTCGAGCCTACATAACAAAGAAAAGATTTTTAAAAGCATTACGAGGCAGGTACACAGAATAGACAGTGCTCTCTATTGTTGTTGTTGGTTTTTTTTTTGGGGGGTACTCTCGTATGTGATCATGTAGAGGTATTTCTTTTCTTCATGCATATCTTTATAGCTAGCGTCTCCCTATATCCGTTCTCTCAATCCATACTCAGCACATAATGACCTCACTCTGAAGTATTAAGCCCTTATGCACCCACTTACTTTCATCTCATACGAGTAGATTATATAGCAGGCCATCTAGCACAGGTGGAACAGGAGGCCATGTGTTATCTACACATAGGCTTGAATCATGCTGTCTGATGACGGATTCATCATGTGTGTGTGTGTGTATATATATATATATATATATATATATATATATATATATATATATATATATATATATATATATATATATATATATATATATATAGATAGATAGATATAGATATAGATATAGATATAGATATAGATATAGATATAGAGAGAGAGAGAGAGAGAGAGAGAGAGAGAGAGAGAGAGAGAGAGAGAGAGAGAGAGAGAGAGAGAGAGAGAGAGAGAGAGAGAGAGAGAGAGAGAGAGAGAGAGAGAGAGAGAGATTTTTTAACCTCTATTAGAGGCCAAAACCGGCCTATGAGACAAAACATATACATCAGTATGATCCAATCCAGTGTGATCCCAAAAGGAAAATAAAATAAATTGTGAGTACAAAACAGAGTATAAAAGGAGTGGATAAGAGCTGGTATCGAGGGTGTGGGGTGCTATGGGTACGCACTCTATATGCTCAAGAGGTGAGATACAAATATGATATGCATAGGGGGGGGGGGGGGGGGGGGGGGGGGGGGGGGGGGGGGGGGGGGGGGGGGGGGGGGGGGGGGGGGGGGGGGGGGGGGGGGGGGGGGGGGGGGGGGGGGGGGGGGGGGGGGGGGTGGGGGGGGGGGGGGGGGGGGGGGG
>MU264497.1:7500-25768 GCA_020310875.1 Ceratopteris richardii
CAATTGGATAATTGTCTAGTCAATTGGATAGTTGACTAAATGAGAAATAAGATTTAAATGGATCTTTAGGCTGTCGCTTCACTTCAATTGTCTTCACTTCACTTTAATTGATTGTAATCTTCAATGTTTCTGCAAAGAAACATTATCTCATTAGTAATATTACAAGAATCATAAAATTAAAGAACATAATTCACATAACATTTACATACACATGCATATATTTATGTATGCACTAACACATTTAAATGCAATCTAAAACATACTTATACTAATACATTCTCATGCTAACTTGCAAACTTATACTAACTTCCCTTTTCATAATCATTCTTATGTATGACCATATTATATCCTCACTTTTACTTGTAAGCATTTACAATGATACATGCATACGAACATCACATTCACTTGTAAATAAATAATCATGCACATATATCTAATATCATGCATATTCCTTTTCATAATCATCAATCAACACTCATTGTTATGCCCTAATATTTAACATAATTCAACCTTTATATGCATTCACACATTTCTTAACACACATGGATGCATACATGTTGCTGCATAAACTAAGTACTAAATAAGTAATACTAATAACAACCAATTAATAAATACTAAATAATATTTTAATGACTTAATAATTAGTCTAATATCATATTAATCTAACAACTATAATTCCCTATCTCTATTTCTATCTCTCTCTCTCTCTTTCTCTCTCTCTCTCTCTCTCTTTCTCTTTCTCTCTCTCTCTCTCTCCACGCCACTAAGTTTCTCAGCAGGACGGAAGAATATCAACCGAGCGTAGGCTCTATTGCACCCTGATGTGATGCAGCTTATTGGTGGGGAACCTAACCCAGCAATGAATTATTATTTTGACTTCATCACTCAAGGACTGGATGAAGTGATCAATCTCAAAAATGTCTCCAAATTCACTTTGATCTGCCCAGAAAGACGTCTTATCAAGTTCTGGTACGATAAGCGTGAGATTAAGAAGTCTGGCGATAGCCACCATGTCACAAATAGCGGAACGCATCTGATTGAGCCCTCCATTGCAAGACACCATCAGGTAGCCATTGCTCTTGTAAATTCTCGGCACACGAAAAGCAGAACGATAAGATGCGGGAAAGAATGAGGAAGCGTGAGGGTCAAAAGAAGAAGCGAGAGTGGAGGAAGTAGAAGAAGGAAAAGGGTCCGGGTTCTTCTGACTCCCATTATGCAGATCACGACTATCAAAACAAGGAGGCCATTAAAAATGAGGGCGCCACAGCTGCGCAAGGGCTATCAGTTGAACGAGGCAGGTCCAGAGAAGAATGCTCGTGCTGAAACGGATAAGCCAAACATGGAGACGGGAGCGTGGGCCTTCCTGGAACCCTCCCACCCGCAGCCCCGTTGAACTGCCCCTCAAGCACATGGATATCAACGTCCTGGAGCCACTCTAATGAGAATGCCTTTCCGTCGTGAGGCTGCGCTTTGGTCTGCATTTCATCAACTCTACCGCAGGATTCTCGTTTGTTTGATGAAGTCTCTCTCTCTCTCTCTCTACGCGCGCTGCGTGCTACAGACAGAGGAGAGAGGGGGGGGGGGAAACTCACTCACACACACACACATCACACATAACACATACACACATCACATACACATATATACTTCACACACTACTGCAGGGACTCAGACCAAGCCACGGAATAGGCATGGTCATGCTATCGGCCGGACAATCATTCATGCAGTAGCATGGGGCATATCAAGATCATCGTACACAGCAGGACATGACGGCTCAATATCCCGAGCACGAGGAGGGTCTAATGAGAAAGGAGGAAAAACAGAAGAAAGTAAAGAGCAGGAGAAAGTACGTGCAAAGAAACATTATGAGAAACTTGAGCTCAACACTCATTTAAATACATACAAAAGTCCTTCCTAATCCACTCTTTTGGTTTTAACTTTTAATCTACAACCACACTTTAATCTCCTTACTTCCACCACACTTTAAATTGACTTTATTTACACAACTCACTTACTCCATTCTTTTAACCATTATCATATACACCATTCATTTAAAGTTTCTATTTAACTTCCTTTAATTGCATCATTTATTCCAACCACTCTTTCAATCACTTTAGTTACACATCTTCTATAAACCATTCTTTTTCCTAGCACTCATATAGTCCACTAGTTATTTATCCTTTTAATTAATCATTCTAATTCTATTTACCCTAAATTTCTCAATTAAATAAATCCATTAAATTAAGCTTAGGTTAAGCTTTTAATTAATTAGAACCTTAGTATTAAATGCACATACATGATTAAATAATTAATTAAACCATATTTTAATTTTTGTTATTGAACCAATGTTTAGTTATAGATTAATTTCCTTAAATATTAATTATTTTAACCCTTAAAACATTCTAAAACCCTAGAAAACCTACTTAAAACCCATCAAAACCCTATTAAAACCCTTTGAAAATCATTGATAACCCATTAAAATCTTTCTGATCCCTTGTAAACCCTAACATGAACCCATTAGAATCTTTTGAGACCCTTCAGATGAACCTAATTGACATAAAATCATATGAACTTAGAAAACCCTAGGGTTAAATACCCATGAATCAAGCATGTATAAATATGAAATACTCATTAATTGAGTAATTAGGATAAACCCTAATTTGAACATATTTTCTTCATCATTTCTTGTACCTGCAAACACTTCAAAAGTAGTAATTCAATCCAGAACAATTGTTCAACAGTGAGAAAAAGGTTTAGAATTCACCAATTTAGTTGTTTTCATTTTCTCTGGTCATCAACTGGAAGATGTAAATCTTCCCGACATCCACCGCCACCAAACCTGCACATCGTCCCGATGGGCCAACTTGCAGATTTAGGGAAGCAGCATTTTCAATGATTATCCTGAAATTAAATCATAGAACAACATCAATTCTTTTTTAAATATATTTAATCTTATCAAATTTTAAATCTTTTCAACATGCACATGAAGTTTATTTCAATTACATCTGGCAATGAAAACATATTAAAGTATAAAGGTAAACTATTAACCTTTTTAGTCAACAAACATTAGTTTACATTTTATCCATTTATAAACTATGTAAAGATTAGTATAAAACAGAATTCATTTTCATTCATTCAAATGCAGGTTTTGTCATATATATGCATTCACATATGAGCAATCAAGCATGCCAAAGAAATCTACTAAATCTACTTGGACAGACAGCCGCCTTGTATGCCCAATTTTAATCACTAGATGTGTTTTTTCACAACTAGTTTTCTTCATATGATGTAAACTTCATATCGATAATAAATGTAAATACCTTTTTGGGGTGGAAGAAGGTATAACTTCCATGTCAATATTCTTTTTATTTATATATATATATATATATATATATATATATATATATATATATATATATATATATATATATATATATATATATTATTTTTTTTTATTTTTTTCTTGCTACTTTTTTGTTTTAAAGGGGAAAGGCTTAACCCCTTAATCTGAGCTAAGGATCTAGCTGCATGGACAAGAAAGATCTAGGTTTTCACAGACATGTATCATGCAACATTATGCTCCTACATATATACAACTACTTTCGTTATCTAAATGAACTACAAATCCTTCTATTTTTAACAAATCTCACTTAATCTATAAATATAGAAATATAAATTATGTCTATTTTCCTAATATGGTTAAATAGAGTCCTCTATAAATTAATATTCTTCATTCCAGATTTTATCAATTAGTTTTATATGAATGCAAATAAAATACGTAAAACAAAATTTTAAGACAAAGAAAAATACGACCTAAAATCAATTTTATCTTCAATCTGATTCATCTTCAATCTGCTCATCTTTATGCATCTTAATTTGTTCTTCAAAGACCTGTTAGAACTCAACCAGCAACAGCTAGACACGCAAAATTATTAAATTTCATATTCAAATCTTCTCTTGGTTTTCTTGCAAAAGAAACCCACACTAAAGAAATTCGTTCATACATAATTAATCATGCTCATCATCAAACATTACTTCATACATTTCATCATCTCTTTGTTTAAATAATTTAATTCTTTTGCCAACAATTAAGTTTTTAAGAGGAGTACCATCTAATTCGCGTAAGGCATACGTTCCATTATCATAGGTTTTGACTACCACATAAGGTCCAAACCAACGTCTTTTAAGTTTCCTACGGGCATCATACTGAGAATCAAACGTACTATCATACAGTAAAAGCCAATCATTAACTTGAACCGGCTTTGGCCTTAATCTATGTGATTTATCAAAATACTTCTTATTTTTTAGTCGAGAATTTTTTAGTTTAACTATAGCCTCTTCTAAACGTTCATTCCCTTGCTCTAGTTGCTCGATTCGCAGAGCTAATAAATCTTCTGTCGACAAATTATCTCCCCATGGTAAAGTAGTCCAAGTAAGAATTTGCGTATGCACAGGGAAAATTGGTTTCTGGCAATACATCAACTCTGTCGGCATATACCCCGTCGTTCTAGTGCAGGTCATTCTATCAGCCCACAACGCAAATGGCAGATAAGTTGGCCAATTCTTAATTTCTCCATTACAAGCTTTGGAAATTGCTTTAATAATAGGAGAATGCCCTCGCTCAATCTTCCCATTAGCTTCAGGGTTGTAAGCAGTAGTAAGGGCTAAGCGAATTCCATGCCTAGCAAAGAATTCTCTAGCCTCCTGCGCATCTAACTCTCCCCTATCAGCCACTACCTTTTCTACATAACCAAATCGTGAAATGACATCCTCAAGAAGAAATTTGCATACATTCAAGGTTGTCTTAGATCTTAAAGCTCGGCCTTCTACATGATTCGTAAGATCTTCACGTGCCAAGACTATATATCTCATCTTATTGATACCTTTGGGCATGGTAACTAAGTCTACAACCCATTTATAATGGATGCATGGTGGATAGGTAGGATGCAACGGATCCCTATGTTTGACTGAGGAATGAATCTGACATACGTCACATGAATTCACATAGTTTTTAACAGTAACATAAATCCCTGGCCACCAGTATCCTTCTCTAATTTTTTCATACGTAGCTACAAAACCTTTATGTCCTGCCCATAAAGTATCATGCATACTCTTCATGACTTGTAACTGAAGATCCTTAGTACCTAGTACTCGTTGTGGCAATCTAATTTTTCCCCTAGCATGTCTCCAAATTAAACCTTCTTTCAGAAAAAAGTTGTAAGCTCTTTTCCTAATATTCCGAAATCTATTTGAAGACCATGAAGGTGCCCTAACCAAAGTACTTAAATACTTTCCAATATCCTTCCACTCTCCTTCGTATTCTTCAATATTAAACTGTTCATATGCGTATGCTTTAGAATCATAATTAATTGCATTTATTTCTAATTCTGTTTCTTCCTCATTATCAAATCTAGCTCGAGAAAGCATATCAGCCACAAGATTAGATTTACCTGCAATATGTATCAAAACAGGATTTATAAACTTGATGTATGAAATCCATCTAAGCATGGCAATGTCGGGTGATGAACAGTTTGTAATCATTCCAATCAGAGGTAGACAATCTGTCTCAACTATTACATTTGCACCTATAAAATATTCTTTATCGGATTTTAATGCCGTGACTAAACCCCATAGTTCTCGTTTAATTTGCGGATAATTTCTTTGCGTATCGTGTAAAATCTTTGCTCCAAATCTCACAGCATACCTATTGCCCTCTTCATCGTCTTGACCAATAACCCATCCTATTCCTATAGGGCTCGTATCAACAGTTAAAATGATAGGCTTTTGATCAGTATAATCTACTCGCTTTAAAATAGGAGCTTCAAGAAGTAATTCCTTTAACTTTTTCATAGCTTTTGAGTGTTCTTCAGTCCAAAGAAACTTTCGATTCTTCCTTAGTAAAGCATAAAGACAGTTTGCAACATGTGCATAGTGTGGGATCCAGATGGCATAAAACAGACAAGCACCAAGGAATCGTCTTACCTCACTAATATTACTACAGGTTTCAGAAATCTTGTTTATAGCGTCGACTTTAGGTGGATATGGCCTCCGACCGTAATGTCCACATAAATGCCCAACTATAAGTACCTCATTGACACCAAAAACAGATTTCTCAATGGAGAATGTGAGACCAACCTCTTCAAATCTCTGGAAAATCCTTTCACAGTCAGAGATATGATCTACTACAAACTTCCTACAGCCAGAGGAATCTAAAGTTTCATCTTTCGCATTCTCAATACATCCTTTAATAGGAATGTCATCAATAAATGGCATGGCTATATTAGGAATGAAGTCATGTAATACTGAATTCATGGCGTTCATCATATGCGCTACTGAATTAGTAGCTCCTTGCGGCAAAGTGCACATGCAAACTAAGCCTAAAGGAGTTTTCATGGTCGTAATGTCTCTACTTTCAATAGCAAGCTGAAATTGATCGTAGCCAGAATACAAGTCTCCCATTGAGTAAATGGCATGACCAGCGAAGGCTTCAGCGAATTCTCCTACAATGGGCCCAGTACCTACATTCCTAATAGTAACCTTGTTAACAGGTTGTAAATCTTGAATGAACCGTAACTTGCCATTTTTCTTTGGAACAGTAAACCACCTATTTGAGTAGGGTGCAGACGATGGCTCTAAAATTCGCATGTGAATCTTTTCCTTAAGAAGCCGCATTAACTCTGGTAAATGGGCTTTCGGAACAGGTATGGGTCGAAGATTCCATGGAATGTGAGGCACTGTAAAGATGATCATTGGTGGTACAATTTTTGGGTCTGCACAACCTATCTCATGGGAATATAAAGAAAATGCCTTTCCATGCTTTCTAATCACTCTTTGAAATAGTTCACGTTCCTCGGGTAACAAAAAATTTTCATCATTTCCTATCTTGATTAGCTTTAAAGTTTCTTCTGTGAAGGTATGACCTATATTTGTGCGCTCTCTTAAATAAGGATCATTGGTAACTTTCCTAAACTTCTCTTCACTCTCTCGTGGTAATGATTGGGCAATCGGTTTAATTTTTTTATCAACGGTTTTGTATTTTGTATTTACTTTTGCTTCCTTTTCATTACTCATGACAAATTTAATAATCAAATCATATTCCCCAATAGAATTTAAAAGTACAAATCTAAAATTTTCTTTTCCATGCAAAATATTTTGAAGTTCTTCAATCAATGAGTTTGAAGATAAAGTTTCAATTACGGTTTCAATGTGTTCATCAGATGAAATGAATCCTTTCTCTTTATAAAATTTTTCATAATGTTTTATAATTTTTTTAGGAATTTGTTTATAATGACTGAATTGCAAATATGATGAAGGAAAATATAAAGAAAACTATCTAAAGTATCTACAGATGGGTGCGAGACATCAAACCAAGAACCACCATTGTCTTGCTCAACAGTGGCATCTAGGCAAAATTTTGATCATAATAAGTTCCAAACTCTCGAAGAGGCATATGATCTTCACGTATCTTTTCATGAGAACGGATGGGCGTCTTCCTAATTTGCTCCCTATTTCGTACATGGTTTGGGCTGACTATCATAACTTGGAGCGATTGTAGATCATCTTTAGATCTAATTCTTGCGTATGCTGAGCCGTCATCTATTACTTTAGTCTCCATTCTGGCTTCACATATAAATGGTTGACCTAAGATAATTTCATAAGAGCAGTTGTCCTGAATGAAAAAGTGGAATGTCTCAGAGATTCCACCTATCATTAGAGGTATGTTGGCACATGCTCCTAGGAGTGATCCACAACCATTGTCCGCGGTTCGCATTATACAGCCGTGATTTTTATCAATAGGCCATTTGAACTTATCATATAATCCTTTCGAAATCACATTGATTTCAGACCCAGAGTCAATTAGGGCTAAAGTAGAATATGATCTCTTCTGATCTCCTAAGTTAACTTTAATCTCCGGTGTGCCTCTCGCCCAAAAACTTTTTCTAAAATCACTCTCTGAGTTTTTTGTTTCGTCATCTGGTACAATTGGCCCTAAGAAATTTTTGTTCACATTACAGGTATTATCTTCTTCATCTTCTGAGTCTAAAGAAAGAGATTCATGAATCAAGTGAGTTACTTCGGCAACATCTTGCATCTCTACCTCTTGTGACAGAGGGAATCTCTTCCTTTTAATTAGTTTAATAAAATTTTCCTTAAATTCAATTTTTGCTATTGAGAAGATTTGTTCTAAAGTCATTGTTACTGCACTTTTTAATAAGATGTCATACAATATTTCTTTCGAATCAACTTTTTGTTCAAGTTCAGAAATAAGAATAGCTTTCGGTACTCGTTTTGGTTTCTTTTCTGGTTTCTCTTCAGGTTTTGTTTCAGTTCTAGGAATTTGCTCTACTTTGTCTGATGTTTGAATTGGCTCACTAAACACAGGTTGTTTACCCTCCCTAATTTCTTTTCTTCGCTCCTCATTTGTTTTAGAACTTTTGCCTTGTTCAAATTGAACTTTCTTAGGCTTCGGCTCATCTCTCATCTTACTTCTAGTCATTCGTCTACCTGAATCATTTGTATCTTGCTCATCATCCCTCTTTCTTTTCTCTTCAACATTCGCAATATGCGAATATATCGAGAATTGATCGACAGGAGAGTTCCACGCAGTTTTCTGCATAATATCATCTCTCGCCTTTATCAAAGCTTCAATTGAGTAGTTCCTCGTTTCCCTTGTTTGTTCGGAATCAGAGTCACTATCAACATATTCTAGTTTAACAGCAGAAGCAGATTTCGAAGACTCAGAAAGGTTTTCATATAGCTTCTGCATCCCTCCCTTTCCCCAATTGGCAGCTAAGGGTAAATGTGTTCTATTGTCGCACAATCGCTTGTCAATATCAATTACAAGTCTTTTCTCTTTTGCATCTTTCAATGCTTCACATGTGTAAGTCAAATGATCTGTGGCATCGCACCAGATACATCTCCTCACATTGGCATTTCTCCTTTCATTGAAATTTCTTTGGTTAAATGCTTGAGGAATCGGTTGAGGAATTGGTTGGGGTACAACTGGAGGACTAGGAGGTATAAAAGGTGGATTAGGAGGTACTAATGGATGATTCGGAGCTAATAATGGTGGATTTGGAGCATTTACTGGTTGAGAATAAATAGTCAGATGAGCTTGCATTGCAGGTTTATCTTGTAGGTTTAAAGCATACACCACATTCTGCAAAGCCGCTACCTCTTTAGACATATTCTCGTGCATATGCATCATATTGTCCAAGTTGTTAAACAAAATCTCAAATTGTAACTCGGTTGGTACTCTAGATGTGGATGTTGTAGGCTCAGCTTTTGAATCTATATGTGTATCCCTAGTTGCCCGAATCGGAGGAAAACTGGAAGATGGTTGAGACATCGAATCATAAAAGAGTGTTTTACGTTGAATCATGTGAGCAACCGCCTCAACTATAGTTTTCACTACACCCTAGTCATCTGTAAGCCCATATTTCTTTCCCGGTTCTTCAAGCCTACGCTCAACCTCTACCCTTATATCTGGAGTCAAGATTTTAAGGAAATATAAAATGATATCTGGGGTAAGGGCAACTCTATCCTGTTCAGGTAATTGAGAGAATCTTTTCATAAATTCACTATGGAGTTGAGTTAACGAAATGTGAGGCTTAGGTGAACTAATCC
Organism: Ceratopteris richardii; assembly: GCA_020310875.1. NCBI lineage: Eukaryota > Viridiplantae > Streptophyta > Polypodiopsida > Polypodiales > Pteridaceae > Ceratopteris > Ceratopteris richardii. The sequence goes on from MU264497.1 coordinate 17,128, forward strand.
ATTTCATAAATCCTTCTCTACTATGTTGACTGTAGTCTTCTAAGTAGAATTCCTTATGCAGCTCTTTTCTAAACTCATCCCATTCCTTATTGTCATGTATATCCATAATAGCTTTTACAGTACCTATGGCCAGACGTCCAAGATAGGATTTCCACTTTGTTTCAGGTAAACCGTGTAACTTAGCTAATTCCTCAAACATGTCTAAATAATTTGTAACATTCATACCAGTAAATTTCCCTTTATCCTTTAATAACGTTTCAACTACTTTTTGTCCTTGCGTCTCGTGCATCATAGTTTGAAATAGCTCGTCCATTTTTGAAGTTTGTTTTGACCTAGCTTGAACAATTCTAACTATATCCTGAACTTCTTTTGTTACTCTTTCCTTATGTTCAGCTACTAATTCTGAAATTCCGTTAGAGTCCAGTTTGATAAGTTTATACTATGCCAATATGCTTCAAGTAAAGCTATGTTTAACGCTTAACCTATGATTAACAAACAATTGCCTTTAACCTATACCAATAATTTAACCTTAAATAAAATTTTGCACCCAAGAATGTAAGGGTAAAGAAATTATACCAACTGCTCGAAGATGAGGCTCAAAACAGTGCTTTCTGTGAAATTCAATACATTTATTGATTTGAATCAAAACCTAAATACATAGTTTGCCTGGCGGAACATTTTCAATATTTTCAATATTTTCAATAGTTCTGTGCTCGGACTCATGAACTAACTTAGAAGACATCAAGGAAAGTAATGGAAAAACTAATGAAACAATATGATGCTAAACTGTTTGAATGAATTAATTGATATGCTAATGGTTCTAATCAATAAATCTAATACAACTGGAAGGCCTAAACAATTGGATAATTGTCTAGTCAATTGGATAGTTGACTAAATGAGAAATAAGATTTAAATGGATCTTTAGGCTGTCGCTTCACTTCAATTGTCTTCACTTCACTTTAATTGATTGTAATCTTCAATGTTTCTGCAAAGAAACATTATCTCATTAGTAATATTACAAGAATCATAAAATTAAAGAACATAATTCACATAACATTTACATACACATGCATATGTTTATGTATGCACTAACACATTTAAATGCAATCTAAAACATACTTATACTAATACATTCTCATGCTAACTTGCGAACTTATACTAACTTCCCTTTTCATAATCATTCTTATGTATGACCATATTATATCCTCACTTTTACTTGTGAGCATTTACAATGATACATGCATACGAACATCACATTCACTTGTAAATAAATAATCATGCACATATATCTAATATCATGCATATTCCTTTTCATAATCATCAATCAACACTCATTGTTATGCCCTAATATTTAACATAATTCAACCTTTATATGCATTCACACATTTCTTAACACACATGGATGCATACATATTGCTGCATAAACTAAGTACTAAATAAGTAATACTTAAAAAAACCAATTAATAAATACTAAATACTATTTTAATGACTTAATAATTAGTCTAATATCCTATTAATCTAACAACTATAATTCCCTATCTCTATTTCTATCTCTCTCTCTCTTTCTCTCTCTCTCTCTCTCTCTTTCTCTTTCTCTCTCTCTCTCTCTCTCCACACCACTAAGTTTCTCAGCAGGACGGAAGAATATCAACCGAGCATAGGCTCTATTGCACCCTGATGTGATGCAGCTTATTGGTGGGGAACCTAACCCAGCAATGAATTATTATTTTGACTTCATCACTCAAGGACTGGATGAAGTGATCAATCTCAAAAATGTCTCCAAATTCACTTTGATCTACCCAGAAAGACGTCTTATCAAGTTCTGGTACGATAAGCGTGAGATTAAGAAGTCTGGCGATAGCCACCATGTCACAAATAGCGGAACGCATCTGATTGAGCCCTCCATTGCAAGACACCATCAGGTAGCCATTGCTCTTGTAAATTCTCGGCACACGAAAAGCAGAACGATAAGATGCGGGAAAGAACGAGGAAGCGTGAGGGTCAGAAGAAGAAGCGAGAGTGGAGGAAGTAGAAGAAGGAAAAGGGTCCGGGTTCTTCTGACTCCCATTATGCAGATCACGACTATCAAAACAAGGAGGCCATAAAAAATGAGGGCGCCATAGTTGCGCAAGGGCTATCAGTTGAACGAGGCAGGTCCAGAGAAGAATGCTCGTGCTCAAACGGATAAGCCAAACATGGAGACGGGAGCGTGGGCCTTCCTGGAACCCTCCCACCTGCAGCCCCGTTGAACTGCCCCTCAAGCACATGGATATCAACGTCCTGGAGCCACTCTAATGAGAATGCCTTTCCGCCGTGAGGCTGCGCTTTGGTCTGCATTTCATCAACTCTACCGCAGGATTCTCGTTTGTTTGATGAAGTCTCTCTCTCTCTCTCTCTCTCTCTCTCTACGCGCGCTGCGTGCTACAGACAGAGGAGAGAGGGGGGGGGAAACTCACTCACACACACACATCACACATAACACATACACACATCACATACACATATATACTTCACACACTACTGCAGGGACTCAGACCAAGCCACGGAATAGGCATGGTCATGCTATCGGCCGGACAATCGTTCATGCAGCAGCATGGGGCATATCAAGATCATCGTACACAGCAAGACATGACGGCTCAATATCCCAAGCACGAGGAGGGTCTAATGAGAAAGGAGGAAAAACAGAAGAAAGTAAAGAGCATGAGAAAGTACCTGCAAAGAAACATTATGAGAAACTTGAGCTCAACACTAATTTAAATACATACACAAGTCCTTCCTAATCCACTCTTTTGGTTTTAACTTTTAATCTACAACCACACTTTAATCTCCTTACTTCCACCACACTTTAGATTGACTTTATTTACACAACTCACTTACTCCATTCTTTTAACCATTATCATATACACCATTCATTTAAAGTTTCTATTTAACTTCCTTTAATTGCATCATTTATTCCAACCACTCTTTCAATCACTTTAGTTACACATCTTCTATAAACCATTCTTTTTCCTAGCACTCATATAGTCCACTAGTTATTTATCCTTTTAATTAATCATTCTAATTCTATTTACCCTAAATTTCTCAATTAAATAAATCCATTAAATTAAGCTTAGGTTAAGCTTTTAATTAATTAGAACCTTAGTATTAAATGCACATACATGATTAAATAATTTTGAAAATCATTGATAACCCATTAAAATCTTTCTGATCCCTTGTAAACCCTAACATGAACCCATTAGAATCTTTTGAGACCCTTCAGATGAACCTAATTGACATAAAATCATATGAACTTAGAAAACCCTAGGGTTAAATACCCATGAATCAAGCATGTATAAATATGAAATACTCATTAATTGAGTAATTAGGATAAACCCTAATTTGAACATATTTTCTTCATCATTTCTTGTACCTGCAAACACTTCAAAAGTAGTAATTCAATCCAGAACAATTGTTCAACAGTGAAAAAAAGGTTTAGAATTCACCAATTAAGTTGTTTTCATTTTCTCTGGTCATCAACTGGAAGATGTAAATCTTCCCGACAACGGACCACAACTCGAAGCATGCTATTCCAAAGCACTACGTAAAACTGTCTATGAAGGATATCATAGATATTTGCCTGATGGGCATATTTTACGTGAATGACAAATTGGTCGACAAGCGCAACACCAAATGAAAGCTAGCAATTGGAAACAACTGTGGGATTCAGAAAATCCAGTTGCTGGCATTAAACAGTTGTCCATTTTTCATGAACTCCCTTATTGGAGTGAATTGGTGATCAATCATTTGGTAGACCTGATGCATATTTTCAAGAATGTGGGAGAGATGCTTTGGAAAACTTTGATCGGAAAGAAAGAAAGCAAAGCACAAAGGGATGACCTAGAAGAGCGAGGTCGTATGCGAGAGTTGTGGGCAATTACTAAGCCCAACGAAACAGTATCGTTACCAAGAGCTCCTTGGGTGCTTCGCAGGATGGAAGAGCAACAAGTGAAGGAAACAATTTCAGAGTTTCGTACACCTACTGGATGCATGAGATGTCTAAAGACTGCTTTCACACGAAACAAAGATCTTGCAGGACTCAAGTCTCATGATTGGCACAAGTTTTTACAGTTTGTGCTCCCTGTAGCCCTAAAAGATTGTCTTTTAGAGGATGTACGAAAAACCATTTATAAAATTAGTTCTTTAGTACGGTGGATATCTTCTAAAGAGATAAATAGAGATAGCATAGAGAGTGCGAAACTCAATGCTATCAAGGCTGTTTGTATGGTAGAGAAATACTTTTCCACAAGTATTCTCACTATTCAACTTCATTTACTGGTTCATGTAGTAAATGAAGTTGCAATAGCAGGAACTGTCCATAGTCGATGGATGTTCTTCTTAGAGCGCTTTATGAAGACATTAAAAGGGTTTGTTCGACAGAGAGCACGTCCAGAGGGTAGCATGGCAGAGGGATGGCTTGTACAAGAATCTCTTGTATTCATTACGGAGTTTCTACGTATATCGGATCCCGAAATGCCTCGCTTATGGAGCGATGATGAAGATGTTCGTCTCGTAGGCGATGAACCACAAGATAAAGGATTGCAAAGAAAAATGGATGCAGCTTTCAGAGAGAAGGCAATGAAGTTTTGCATAGTTAACTCTGAGCCTATGCAAAAGTGGTTAGAAAGGTATGAACTTGCCAAGGAAACTAACGCAAAGGAAAGAGCTTAGTTTCGAAGAAATCATTCTACTCGATTTTTGCCTCTTCGAGAAAATCTTCGACCTCTCCCACCTTTTCCAACGAGCAGATGGCTAGATGCAGCGGTTTCACAAGAAAAGGCAGTGGGTGAAGATATCTCTGAAGAAGAAGAAGAACTCGCAAAAGGATGTGATTGGGAGTATATCAAATACGGTGCACTATGGTCTCATGGACGACACTTTCGAATCGCACGAATCAATCAAAACCGGTCTACTTTTGATAGTGGAGTGATGGTGAATTTTTTGCAAAAAAGTAGAGCGAGTGCAAGAGATGATAATGCTCTAGAAGGCGAGTTAGATTATTGTGGTGTGATTCAAGACATCTTGAAACTATCTTTCAGAAAGTTTGATTACTTTGTTTTTGACGTGAAATGGTTCAAAGTAGTCACCTCTAGAAGAAACGCAACAGTGAGACGAGATAAGAGTGGTTTGCTTCAAGTTGAATCCACAAGATTATGGACAGATGAAAGGGATACATTTGTACTTCCCGAACATTGTGAGCAAGTTGTTTTTATACCAGATTCAAAAGACCCAGAGTGGCTATTTGTTTTACAAGTCGCTCCACGTAGTAGACAAATTTTTGAAAATGCAGATGTAGAAGAAAGACCATCTCTAGTGGACTCAGAGATTCATTCGATAGTTGAGGAGGAAGAGATCATTGTTCCAGAAGAAGAGGTCATTGAAGAAGAGGTCATTGTTCGAGAAGATGAAGCAATAGACGATGATCAGGAGGAAACCAGCATAGCAAGCGATTTAGAAGCCATCAATTTAGAGATAGATATTCTCGGTGCATCGGATCTTCAAGAGGATGCTAGAATAGAGGACTTTTGAATAAAAGACTTGTACGTACTAATTTTTTGTTTTTTTTGTTTATTCCCTATATTATTTTTCTTATCGCATGCTAATTATTTGAGTTCTTTTATTACAGAGCACGATGGGAGACAGTCCTCCAGTCACTCCATAGTCCATGACAGAGGAGCAGTTTTTGGAGTTCATCTCTCAGGTTCCTCCTGCGTATATGGCCGCTGCATCACAGTATTGGATCGCTCGTGGTAGCACTCCTCCCGGCCTCACTCCTGGCGGCCTTACTCCTGCCGGCCTCACTCCCACTGGCCTCACTCCCGCCGGTGTCACTCCCGCCGGTGTCACTCCTGCCGGTGTCACTCTTGAGGGTGGTGCTACTCCCGTAGGAGGTATGTCTCCTAGCTTTGTGACTCCACCACGACCATCTTTGCAGCCATCTCCTACTGGATCTACTAGTAGACATGTGCGTTCGACACCTCAGCGCGATACAGGGTCTGGCCCGTCTCGTAGATCGAGGTCACACTTTGGAGTAGGAGGTTCTAGGAGTGGATCTACATGTAGGTCTGGAGGCGGAGGAGGCAGTTGTTGTGGAGGCAGTGCGACGGACGTTGTGTCGCCTGCTTCTACTCCTAGGACGAGTACCTCAGATGTAGGTACGCCACACAGTACACCACGCAGTACACCACGCAGTACACCACGCAGTACACCACGTACACCTTGGGGTGCTCATGACCATGATGACTCCAAGGTGTATAGTATCCGAGATGGAGCTCCGGTGATGGATGCGGCTGGCAAAGCAATGCGTGCACGCATACGAGAGCTTTGCTCCATCCAGTTTGGACACTCCATCATGCGGAAATGGAGTGAACAGGATAAAGATCGGAAGAATTATATCACACAGACGATTTACCAAGAGTTCCGACCAGCCGATGAACAGTCGATTGTCAGTTCATAGTGGATTTTGCATACCGCACGTGAGGTCATGTTGCATCGACAATCCGAGGCTCGTGATGCATTCAGAGAAGGCTTACCAAAGCCTGTGTGGTTAGATGCTGAGGAGTGGGACATGATTCGTGATGAGCAACAACAGACTCCTGATCGATATCGTCAGCAGCGAAATGCCGCAGCCACACGTCTAGACACGATTGGACCGTCACATTTGGGCAGCGACGGATATGACACGATGCGTCATGAGTTTGTAAGTACCATTTCATTTATAGAATTTATTTGTGTTAAATTTCTCATATATATTTCTCTAATCTTTTTATATTTGTTTCAGGAGCTGGCAATGGGTCGTCCTCCAACACGATCGGAGGAGTCTTATGGATATAGTCATGGGTTGACTACACTATTGCAGGACTTGGAGGGACGTGGTGCGATAGTTTCATGGGAGCGTTTGCGATGAGGTAATTAATTTATAAACTTGGTTTTTACTTGTTTGTAAGTTTCATGTGAATTTATCTCATTCCATTATTGTTCTTTGTTGCAGGACTGTTGATATGGAACGTTCTTTGCATGTGTATGGCAGTGGAAGACCAATATTTTGTGTTTGATTTCCATATGGCAATACATGCTTTGCCACATTTTGTAAAAGCGTCATATATGACAGTGGTTTGCCACACTCTTGTACATGCTTCATTATTGAAATATATAACTTCTTTTGTACATGGTTCATTGTTCATTCTGATTATCGATATCTTTTGTGTACAATAATACTCTGTTTCATGAAATCATATTTCGGTTGTCATTAGAGTACACATCACATGTACTCGGTTTTTTTTGGGCACAGTGTATTGTCTTTTGTTCAGCAACATCATGGTAATGTTGCTCTAGCAAAAGACAAAACATTCTGCCCAAAAAAAATTTTGCAGGTATGGTCGTCGGTATAAGCGACGGTACTCCCAGTAGTGTCATCGGAATAACCGTCGGTACACCCAGGAGGCGATGCAGCTGAAACCAGTTACCGACGCATATACCGACGTTTATAGCGACGCATATACCGACGCATATACCAACGCATTTACGGACGATAGACTGACGCCTATACCGACTCTTTGGTACCGACGCGGAGACTGACCTTTACACCGGCGTCGTGGCAAATAAAGCCGCGTTCATTTTCCTCGGTAAAAACCTCGGTATACCATCGATCTGTTGTAGTGGAGAGAGAGAGAGAGAGAGAGAGAGAGAGAGAGAGAGAGAGAGAGAGAGAGAGAGAGAGAGAGAGAGAGAGAGAGAGAGAGAGAGAGAGAGAGAGAGAGAGAGAGAGAGAGAGAGAGAGAGAGAGAGAGAGAGAGAGAGAGAGAGCTAAAAAATTTGACACAAAGATTGCTAGAGAGAATGCAAATATAGGATTGACAACAAGACTCTTAGAGAGAGAGAGAGTCAAAGAGAGAGAGAGAGAAATAGTGATAGACAGGGAGAGAGCCACAAAGAGAGAGGGAGGGAGAGAAGAGAGAGAGGGAGGAAGGGAAGGTCGAGCTTAAAACATAGATAATGAATTCACACAAATATTGTTGCAGGCGGGGGGAGAGAGAGAGAGAGAGAGAGAGAGAGAGAGAGAGAGAGAGAGAGAGAGAGAGAGAGAGAGAGAGAGAGAGAGAGAGAGAGAGAGAGAGAGAGAGAGAGAGAGAGAGAGAGAGAGAGAGAGAGAGAGAGAGAGAGAGAGAGAGAGAGAGAGAGAGAGAGAGAGACAGAGAGAGAGAGACAAAGAGAGAGAGAGAGAGAGAGAGAGAGAGAGAGAGAGAGAGAGAGAGAGAGAGAGAGAGAGAGAGAGAGAGAGAGAGAGAGAGAGAGAGAGAGAGAGAGAGAGAGAGAGAGAGAGAGAGAGAGAGAGAGAGAGAGAGAGCTAAAAGGAGTGATGCAAAGATTGCTAGAGACAATGTAGAAAAAAGGATTGACACGAAGACTTCTGGAGAGAGGGAGACTCATAGCAAGAGAGAGAGTGAGAGAGAGAGGGAAAGGGAAGTTACATATCAAAACATAGATAAAGGATTGACATGAAGATTCAGAGAGAGAGAGAGAGAGAGAGAGAGAGAGAGAGAGAGAGAGAGAGAGAGAGAGAGAGAGAGAGCTAAAAAATTTGACACAAAGATTGCTAGAGAGA
>MU264498.1:0-25747 GCA_020310875.1 Ceratopteris richardii
TATTAGATTCAAATTAGAGATTCTTACCAATTTCAGCCAAAGGTAAAATAGTAGATCACCATGATTTCAAATAATTCAACAATGCATGTCAATGATGTACGTGTCTGAAAGAAACCATAGTTTCCAATTAGATTCAAATTCAACATTCGTTGAACATATTTCGCATTTCTTATCAATATGTCTCATATAGAGCTTTTATGTTAAACTCCTTGCCTTTTTAGCGTGAGCATATGCATATTAAATCATGTATTTTTCATCATTTATTATATAAGCATTCTCTACGTTGTTAGCCTTTTAAATGTGTAGTCTTCGTTAATATGATAAAAGTGATGACATATAATGTCTAATCTAATTCCTCTGTAGCTTCACAGTAAGCACAGAGTATGTGTAGTGAGACAATTAAAACAATGAAACTGATGAGGGGTACTTAAACTGCATTTAAAGTTTTAAATTCAATATTGATCCCTTAGATTATATTTAAAGTATCATTGTCGAACGAAGATATTGATCGATCTAGAAAGAACATTGGCACTCACAAACATGAACTTTTTGTTGATGGACCTGTAGAAGATAGTACGGGTACTGCCTTCCAGAACCAGATGTGCCTACGGATGGGACACTTTTTGTGTTTTCTCTCAGAAGTTGCTAAAACTGACCTTGAGAAAGCAGTTCGTTTACAGCGTTATGTCACTGTCTGCCTTGAAGGAGCTTATATCAAAAAAATAACTTCAGGAAGCCAGTTCAAATGCTAAGAGTAGCAGATCGTTAAATCAAAGTGCAAACTCTCAATTTGCAGAATAAAAGAGGTCTGTAAATCATCAACAATAGGATTCATTCCGATTATTTACAAGCATCTCCTATGTGCAGTTTTCGATACTAGCATCATACAAATCATCAGATGATTGCTCGATATTAATTTGTCCGATCAGAAGAGCTTAAAAGGCATCAGAATGAACAGTTTGTTGTGAATTAACTTTTTAACATTGATTTTCTTCAGATCATATATCCTCTATCGGTGAATCTTCATCACCTTCTAGTTAACCACTGGCGATATATATATTTAGACAGAGACAAAGCATGAAGTTTAAAACATAGAACGACAAACGAAAAGATGAAGCTTCAGAAATTCTAATCATGAATAAGAACATTCGTGCATAAACGGCGATTTAATTGAGCGTTGACTCGTCCTATTCAAATTACGTGTAGTAATCGTACGATATAACAGAAAAACAGTGGATACTCAAAAACAATCGTTCAAAATGATAACAAAACTGAAACTGATAAAACAACAAAGTTGAGAGTTACATCACCATGAAAGGTCTTAGATCATGTCCAAGATAGAGCTAAAAAGTAACCAGCTTAAGAGATCTCTGAGAATCGTTCGCCGTTCTGAAGTTTCATCTATAAATTCCTCCTCCTCTTCACAAATGTGCCCTAGATATGTGTTTCCTCCTCTGATCCCTAGTCGCAAGCTACGTTTTATGTCAGAGTTATAGTAAATCCATCGTCCAAGTGTTGCGCTCCACAATTATTAGCACATCAGAACAGACTCTCCATAATCTCTGTTCATTTTTTCCTTTCGTCTCCAGTGCATCGATATCCACAAATCTTTTGTCTTTGAACAGTGACTGTAATTCCAAGGTGAATTCCCTCGATTGATGATTTCCCCTCGTCCTCAAATCATGACATGAAGTGGCTTTCTATAGCGAACCTCGTCATGAGCTTCGCTCCACCTTCCTCAGAATCTGTGCAACCACATCATTTGCAGATTCTCCTAGTGATCGAGAGCTCGTCCGAGAGAGCCCCTTCCAATCTCTCCTCCAGCATTAATAATCGAACTCCATTAGAACTCCCCAGTTCAGCGGACTTGGGCTAGAACAGTACTGAAATATCGCCCTTCAACAGCGACAACTCTCCGTCTTCTCCGTGATACACTTTCTTCTTGATCATGTCTTTCCGCAGTGCCACTCCCTCTCTTTTCAATGTATGCACACGTTCCTCCCTTTGCTGGAGCTTGTTTTTCCCCAACTTTCGCTGCCTTCTTCCTTTTTTTTTTTTTCAAGATCATGCCCTTCTTTCTTTATCAGATCCCCCCCGTGAGAAGATACATCCATAACTTTTTATCACCGTTTCCCTTGGTCGTTGCTTTATCTGTTAGAAAAGAGTGGCCCTTACACACTTTACTCTAATTTTAGAGTTTTGTTTGCACTATCTCTTTGTTTTTCGATTTGGAATATGTTCCCTTCACCTTCAACCATTTCTTTTACTTTATTTTTATAAATAACATAAATCACATTACAATGATGAGTTTCCCATCTTCACTTGTGAAAAAAAATCTAAATACAATATCCATTGAAATCTTCTCATAGGGATCAGAAGTTCTAGAAATCAACATTTCATCATGCTTCATTTAAGTTCGGGTGTTAAATGCGATCGTCTTCCCAAGTGAGGAGAGTAAATCTCTCTGACATCCACAATCGTATCGTGAACGTTTGTTCTGAACAATGATTGAATTTGAAGCAAGTAGAAGCGAGAGTAGAGATGAGAATCTCTACGACACTCACCCCCACCAAACCTGTGCGTCCTCCGGATGCACCAAACAAGACCTGTTTGAATCTGTTTCAATATTTAAAATCATTTTACATATTGATGATAAACTTCATAGCATGTGCATGGGTTAAAAGGAAAGTGCCTTATGCACGGCTGCATATTTAGCCCTATAAATGCATACTTTTCAAATGCATAGAGAACAAATATGGTGCAATGAGCAAGGTAACAGGCTTCGGATGGTGAGGATAGTGCACTCACTCACATACATAGCAATGTGAAAATACATAAATCCTTGCAATCACTCTTATGTGCAAGGGTAACACTCGATTTGTGCCTCAATGCATGGTCATATAATGTAACCCTACCACATGCATACTTTAAGTGCATTTTCAAAACTTTATGGTGCATAAGGGGTAAGAGCTTTTGATGAAGAGGTTTTTATCTCGTAGACTTAGAATTCGCTTGTGGATTTCATAATGCATTTTACAATCAAGATTGGTGCAAATGGTCGTGCACCTATGGGAAAAGCTCAATATGTGTATATACATAATTTGATGCATACTTTAAATGCAAGTTTAAACAAAATGGTGCAAAAATGGAACTAAAAGTTATTTATAATCTATTCTTGATGAAAATCTTGGTTCATCAATCAGCTCCCAATCTTCATGCTAAACATGTAAAATAAATCAACTCGAAAAACTTGTGAGCAACATAATTATTAGCAGACTTATACAAAAGGTAGCAATCCAAGATAATACTTCTCGATAGTCCATCTGTAAAAACCAAAGCAATATTAAATCAAACTTTGTGGCTTTCATGATATTCCACTGAAATATTAAATCCTCCATTCTTGCTTGACCTGTATCAAACCACTCAAAAAGTTGATTAGAAAAACCAATATTAACATCATTAAGACAAAACAAGTGTTCATTTATATTGAAACCCTTCAATTCATATTTTTCAAATGTATAAGTATCATTGTTTATAATTTTCTCATATTGTTCTTCCTTATATGGAGAATCAATATGAGTAATAATTTTAGGAGAAGCTATTGTGATGAGTGGGATCTCTTGAGCACTTACATCACTCACTTCTTCAATGATTAATTTGGTAATACTTTTATACGAATCAAACAAGGTTTCTCATGTTCACACTCATGTTTGCTCAATGTTTTGTGTTCTGTAATTGTAATTTGGTTTTCAATCATTCATCATTGGTGTAGCATAATCTAATTCATTGTTTGTAATTGCATATTTGTTTTCTTCATTTATCTCTGGATAAGTACAATCGAATTCGTTGCCTTTAGAAAGAGGAAAATGTTTGAGGTTTTGGCGTTCATATCCAAGAGCAAGTCGATGAACTTGCTTTTGCACAATATGTCCAATCATTGGTCAGGCCATTTGAGGTATTATGTTCTTCTAAACGAGGCTCTAGGTCTTTTCGAATTGAGTAAAACAAGAATAGTTAAAAAATTTATAACTTTAAAGGCTCAAGATAAACTTGTTCTTGCTCAGGTAAGTCGCTAAACTATTCTTCAAACTCTTGAAAACCCTCAATTAAGTTCTCTTTTGGTTTCAATGTATTTACCCAAGCTTGAAACGTTTCATGATTTCTTTTTGTTGAATCCTCGAAAACAAATTCTTGTAGCAATTGGGTCTTAAAAATATTCCAAGGTATAGTGGACGAGCCCAACCTAAGGCTTATTCTATCTCGGGTATCTCCATTTGATATACGCCTAAAGGTTGAAACCCAACTATCCCTAGGTATGGCCATATTGATAAGCAAAATTTTCGTACTCCTTGATATACCTAGTAACATCTTTTACCATCAAACTCTTTCTTCTCTAGTTTAGGTCATCAATCAATTTCCAGACTCTTTCTTCTATAAGGTAGGGGTCCATTATGAAAAGCTCTATCTATTGACCACTCAAAACTATGTCACAAATATCAGATCTCCCTGAGCTGCTATGCCGCTTCTTCACGTCGGGTTCACCAAATTGTCGGGAAGTTGCGGACATAAGGCTGGTGGATCAGTCAGCCACTAAATCCCCTCGGCACACGCAGGGTGTATGAGACAATCGTAGGTGTTTTAGGTATATTTTTCTTTCGTCTAAGGTATCAGACATTCTAAAATACTCTTAAATCTAGGAAATATGGAGTAGATAATTGAAAACACTTTAAACGTTTAAGACCGTAAGGCTGGACTGCTCTATATCTATCAATAGCTTCTTGAGGTATAGGTAATATCAGACTTTCTTCAGTTATTGTTTTTGAAATTAACGATGTCAGATAACATTGACAAGAATGATAATGCAAATTAGAATTGAATTAATGCTAATGACAATAATGGATCATTCCAATGCTCTAAAGCAATGATATAATTTCTCTAAAAGATTGCTAACATAAGTGAATCCTATACAAAAGCTTAATGACGGATAATTTTTATGGATTTAGAACAAATTATCGGATCTTTGGATTGTTTGAATTCTTTTCTTCTGTCACGATGTTCTTCGATACTTTTGCTTTGATTGTCTGCAAGAAACATTAGTAATATTAGTAATCTAACAAGAAATTAATGAAAAATATAAAACCCATACTTTACATACATTAAAACATACACATGCTCATGCATTCACTTAAATACATATACACCCATACATACTAACCACGCACAACACTAATGCATATTCATGCTAATACATACTAACACTTACACTTAGGCATACTTATATATTGATATAAACTACACATATGATATCACTTATGAAAATATACATACTTATGTTTATACACCTATCTTTATTCATTTAATCATATACTTATGTTTATCACCTATACTTATGTTTATACCCATGCATATTAATCATAGCATTAACTATCATATATATGAACACATACTAACATATATATTAATATACTCATTTGTATATTCATCCAATATATACTCATACATTCTTTTGTAAATGAAAGCACAATCATGCTCATGCATCACATAAATATGATCTAATATGGGTTTACATATACATATTCATGCATAAACTATTTACTAAATAATTTAATATAAATAATACTTATTAAATAATGAACTAATCACTTAATACCATTAATTAGTTTTAATATTTTATTAATCTAATAACTTCAAAAGAAATAGATAATTAATACATAAAATACACATTTTCTTTCTCTGTCGTTCTAACTTTATTTCTCTCTTTCTTTTGATCTAACTCTTGTTTTTCTTTCTTTCTCTCTCACATTCTACCTATCTCTCTCTCACTTTCTTTCTCTCTATCCGAGTCAGCGCGCGAATCTCTCTCTATTCGACTCTCTCTATTGAATTCGTGTGCTCTCTGCTCTGAGAAGCTGCCTACACGCGTGAGCAGGCCGCCGCCAAGAGAAAAAGGACAAAAAACTCTGATCTATGCGCGTCTGAGCGCCGCCAGACATTCTCTCTCTACAGTGGCTCTGTAGCGCCATCATGTTCAGGAAAAAAAAACATCGATCGGCGTCATTTCTCTCTCTGTACAGGGATGCGCTCATCTCGAGCCTCTCTCTCTAGTTCTCTTTCTCTGCGATTTCTGACAGGGCATCAGGAGGAGAGAGGAGAAGTAATCTTCTCAATAGAGTCCTTTCTCTACGTGCGGTTCTCTTCTTCTGCCTAGCGTGCGTGCTGCTGCTGTCAGAAGTTGTAGCCAAGAACATCTCTCCGCTCTCATGCACCGCCATCTGCGAGAAGCAAGGAGGAGGGAAGGGAGTTAATGACTCCTTCTCTCTCTTTACTCTGTGCAGACCTCAGCCACTCTCTCTCTTGCAGCAGAGTCGATAACAACTTCTACATCATTTTCTCTCCATTAGAGATAACTAACTAAACTATACATAATGAAAATGACCGCGGAATAGATTGAGAAGAGACAAAGAAGAATGAGTACCCGCAAGAAACATTAGAAGAAACTAGCACAGCATACTCATATATATACACACACAGAGTCCTTTGTCTATCACTCTTTTTTATTCTGCTTTAATTTTTCATCCACTCTTTTCTCCACACTTAATCACCACTCTTTATTTGACTTTTCTCCATTTCAATTACATACTCTACGTATACCACTCATTACACACACACACTCATTCACCTCACCTTTAACTATTTACTTTATCCACTTTAATTACACACTTAACTCACACCATTCTTTAAACACTACTCACATACACCATTCATTAATTATCCACTTCTTTTTCATTTTAATTGAATTATCCTAATTTTCTTAATTTAATAATGCATTTAAATTAGGCTTAGGTTAAGAATTTAATATATTCAAACCTTAGTTTTTAATTTCACATACACTATTAGGGTAAATAATTAAATCAGATTTGAATTTGTAATTAATTAATGTTCAAGTTATAGATTAGTTTCATTAAATAATACTTATTTTATCCTTAAAAACTAATGCTAATATTCATTTCCACTCATTTTGAACACTAAAACCCTTGGAAACCCTTAAAACCCTTCTGAATCCTATCATTAACCCATTAGAATCTTTTAAGACCCTTTGGATTAACCCAACTGACATAAAATCATAACAACTTATAAAACCCTAGGGTTGGAAACCCATGAATCAAGCATGTATAAATATAAAATACTCATTAAATGTGAAATTAGAGTAAACCCTAATATGAACATGTATTCTTTATCATTTCTTATACCTGCAAACATTTCAAAAGTAGTTAATTCAATCCAAAACAACTAATCAACATTGATATAAAAGGTTAGAATTCACCAATTAAGTTAATTTCATTTTCTCTGGTCATCAACTGGAAAGTTGAAAAACTTTCCGACATTCGCCTCGGCCAAACCTGCACATCGTCCTCGATGGGCCAACCTGCAGATCATAGAAAGCAATATCAAATTCTTTTGAAACTTATTCATGACTCAAATTCAAATTGTCTGTATATAAAAAATGCTTCTATCATTAGTACATCTTCAAATAGTAAAGAAAACTTATAAAATTATGTAAACTTGAATTTAAACCTTTTCATTCAATGCATGAATTGGAAACAGGTTTTAGAAGGAAACTATAGAAGTCATTCAAATAGTGTTCATATTAATTTGTCCGATCAGAAGAGCTTAAAAGGCATCAGAATCAACAATTTGTTGTGAATTAACTTTTTAACACATTGATTTTTCTTCAGATCGTATATCCTCTATCGGTGAATCTTCATCAGCTTCTAGTTAACCACTGGCGATATATATATTTAGACAGAGACAAAGCATGAAGTTTAAAACATAGAACGACAAACGAAAAAGATGAAGCTTCAAAAATTCTAATCATGAATAAGAACATTCGTGCATAAACGGCGATTTAATTGAGCGTTGACTCGTCCTATTCAAATTACGTGTAGTAATCGTACGATATAACAGAAAAACAATGGATACTCAAAAACAATTGCCAAAACTTGACATCGTTCAAAATGATAACAAAACTGAAACTGATAAAACAGCAAAGTTGAGAGTTACATCACCATGAAAGGTCTTAGATCATGTCCAAGATAGAGCTAAAAAGTAACCAGCTTAAGAGATCTCTGAGAATCGTTCGCCGTTCTGAAGTTTCATCTGTAAATTCCTCCTCCTCTTCACAAATGTGCCCTAGATATGTGTTTCCTCCTCTGATCCCTAGTCACAAGCTACGTTTTATGTCAGAGTTATAGTAAATCCATCGTCCAAGTGTTGCGCTCCACAGTTATTAGCACATCAGAACAGACTCTCCATAATCTCTATTCATCTTTTCCTTTCGTCTCCAGTGCATCGATATCCACAAATCTTTTTGTCTTTGAAAAGCGACTGTAATTCCAAGGTGAATTCCCTAGATTGATGATTTCCCCTCGTCCTCAGATCATGACATGAAGTGGCTTTCTGTAGCGAACCTCCTCATGAGCTTTGCTCCACCTTCCTCAGAATCTGTGCAACCACATCATTTGCAGATTCTCCTAGTGATCGAGAGCTCGTCCGAGAGAGCCCCTTCCAATCTCTCCTCCAACATTAATAATCGAATTCCATTAGAACTCCCCAGTTCAGTGGACTTGGGCTAGAACAGTACTGAAATATCGCCCTTCAACAGCGACAACTCTCCGTCTTCTCCGTGATACACTTTCTTCTTGATCATGTCTTTCCGTAGTGCCACTCCCTCTCTTTTCAATGTCTGCACACGTTCCTCCCTTTGCTGGAGCTTGTTTTTTCCCCAACTTTCGCTGCCTTCTTCCTTTTTTTTTTTTCAAGATCATGCCCTTCTTTCTTTATCAGATCCCCCCCCCCCCCCCCCGTGAGAAGATCCATCCATAACTTTTTATCACCGTATCCCTTGGTCGTTGCTTTATCTGTTAGAAAAGAGTGGCCCTTACACACTCAACTCTAATTTTAGAGTTTTGTTTGCACTATCTCTTTGTTTTTCGATTTGGAATACGTTCCCTTCACCTTCAAACCATTTCTTTTACTTTATTTTTATAAATAACATAAATCACATTACAATGATGAGTTTCCCATCTTCACTTGTGAAAAAAAATCTAAATACAATATCCATTGAAATCTTCTCATAGGGATCATAAGTTCTAGAAATCAACATTTCATCATGCTTCATTTAAGTTCGGGTGTTAAATGCGATCGTCTTCCCAAGTGAGGAGAGTAAATCTCTCTGACATCCACAATCGTATCGTGAACGTTTGTTCTGAACAATGATTGAATTTGAAGCAAGTAGAAGCGAGAGTAGAGATGAGAATCTCTACGACACTCACCCCCACCAAACCTGTGCGTCCTCCAGATGCACCAAACAAGACCTGTTTTCTGTTTCAATATTTAAAATCATTTTACATATTGATGATCAACTTCATAGCATGTGCATGGGTTAAAAGGAAAGTGCCTTATGCACGGCTGCATATTTAGCCCTATAAATGCATACTTTTCAAATGCATAGAGAACAAATATGGTGCAATGAGCAAGGTAACAGGCTTCGGATGGTGAGGATAGTGCACTCACTCACATACATAGCAATGTGAAAATACATAAATCCTTGCAATCACTCTTATGTGCAAGGGTAACACTCGATTTGTGCCTCAATGCATGGTCATATAATGTAACCCTACCACATGCATACTTTAAGTGCATTTTCAAAACTTTATGGTGCATAAGGGGTAAGAGCTTTTGATGAAGAGGTTTTTATCTCGTAGACTTAGAATTTGCTTGTGGATTTCATAATGCATTTTACAATCGAGATTGGTGCAAATGGTCGTGCACCTATGGGAAAAGCTCAATATGTGTATATACATAATTTGATGCATACTTTAAATGCAAGTTTAAACAAAATGGTGCAAAAATGGAACTAAAAGTTATTTATAATCTATTCTTGATGAAAATCTTGGTTCATCAATCAGCTCCCAATCTTCATGCTAAACATGTAAAATAAATCAACTCGAAAAACTTGTGAGCAACATAATTATTAGCAGACTTATACAAAAGGTAGCAATCCAAGATAATACTTCTCGATAGTCCATCTGTAAAAACCAAAGCAATATTAAATCAAACTTTGTGGCTTTCATGATATTCCACTGAAATATTAAATCCTCCATTCTTGCTTGACCTGTATCAAACCACTCAAAAAGTTGATTAGAAAAACCAATATTAACATCATTAAGACAAAACAAGTGTTCATTTATATTGAAACCCTTCAATTCATATTTTTCAAATGTATAAGTATCATTGTTTATAATTTTCTCATATTGTTCTTCCTTATATGGAGAATCAATATGAGTAATAATTTTAGGAGAAGCTATTGTGATGAGTGGGATCTCTTGAGCACTTACATCACTCACTTCTTCAATGATTAATTTGGTAAGACTTTTATACGAATCAAACAAAGGTTTCTCATGTTCACACTCATGTTTGTTCAATGTTTTGTGTTCTGTAATTGTAATTTGGTTTTCATCATTCATCATTGGTGTAGCATAATCTAATTCATTGTTTGTAATTGCATATTTGTTTTCTTCATTTATCTCTGGATAAGTACAATCGAATTCGTTGCCTTTAGAAAGAGGAAAATATTTGAGGTTTTGGCGTTCATATCTAAGAGCAAGTCGATGAACTTGCTTTTGCACATATGTCCAATCATTGGTTAGGCCATTTGAGGTATTATGTTCTTCTAAAAGAGGCTCTAGGTCTTTTCGAATTGAGTAATCAAGAATAGTTAAAAAATTTATAACTTTATAAGGCTCAAGATAAACTTGTTCTTGCTCAGGTAAGTCGCTAAACTGTTCTTCAAACTCTTGAAAACCCTCAATTAAGTTCTCTTTTGGTTTCGATGTATTTACCCAAGCTTGAAACGTTTCATGATTTCTTTTTGTTGAATCCTCGAAAACAAATTCTTGTAGCAATTGGGTCTTAAAAATATTCCAAGGTATAGTGGACGAGCCCAACCTAAGGCTTATTCTATCTCGGGTATCTCCATTTGATATACGCCTAAAGGTTGAAACCCAACTATCCCTAGGTATGTGTTGGAACCATGAAGTTTTGAAGGACCCATGAAGCTATGAAGGCTATGGAATGCTTGGAGGCCTCCCTTGGAGCTAAGGATACTCAAAGGCTTAAGGCCTTGTGGCAGTCTTCCAAAATTCCCATTTTTCCCTCTTGTATACAAGTTCTTTCATAGGAACTAGCTCTTACCTATTTTTGTGAGAAAACCCATAAAAACCAAACCTTAGCCTTCTTTTTTTGTAAAAGAATCCTTTTTGAATTCTTTCCTTATTTTAGAAAGGAGGGCTCTCTTTTGGATACGTGCAAAGAGCTCTCTCTCTCTTAGAAGATTCCCTTTTTGATTTTCCCACCTACCTATTATTTTTAGAATATCTAGTTAATGAAGCCTTTGGCCACTTGTATTCAACGGATTCCTCCTCCTCTCTTATATAAGGAGGAGCTCATTTTGTAAAAGGAGGTCCCTTGGCCATGGCCTTAGCCTCCATGCTAATGGAAAGGTTCATTTGGCTTCCATATTTCTCCTTGTGTGCTAGGCGTTGATCCATGTGTGTGGGTTTGGCACTTGGGGTTGGCTTGTGTGTGAGCATTGCCCTCCCTTGCTCCTTTTGACATTGGCCATGGTGCCATTGTTCGTGGACGTGGGTGTGTTGCATTGCTTGCGCTTCTTGCAACTCCTCTTGGAAGAGCCTCTCACTTCCATGTGAGGTGGTTTGGGTTGGTTACTCCCCATACATCAACAAAATTTGGCGTTGTTGCCGGGGATGATCGACCTTCAACCATTGGGTTTTTCCAAGCTTGCGTGCCTACATTTGATGGATGCACCTCACGCTTGGATTGAGTTGTGGATCCGTGTGGCCTTCGGTTGGTCAAGGGTACCTCTTATTTGTTAATTTTTGAGTAGTTTAGTTCTTTATTTTTGTTTGTTGCACAAAAACAACCCCCAACCCCCTTCTCTCTCTTACTCTCACATATACACACTCCCACACACTCATAATGGCATCACTTTCCATCTCTGTCATTTCTTGAAGTGAGTGTTTGTCTTGAGCTGGGGGGAAAGGTAGATTCTCGTTTTTGTTGGCCCTCCTTCCTCTCATCGTATTCCAAGAAAAATCCTCAAAATAATAGCAATTTTTGTTTTGCATGCGAAAGGCTCCCTCCAAACAGTCGGATGATACTTCCAAATCCTAACGAGGCCTTGTGAGTTTCGACTTCCTAGGATGATGACACACGTATTAATTTTTGAAGACGCTTGACAGGGAGGTACTCATCTTTAAGGCGCATGATCTGGTGATTACAACCTACCCCATGTCTCTCTCATAAAATCAATAGCGTGGTGTGGTTGGGGGGGAAGTTTATCTTCTCCCTCCCATTCAGGTCTTTCCTTCGCCCTTTTTGGCGGGCGAGCAGGGTACGCTCCCCTTATCGTGCTCCCACCTGCACATGGCTATGGTGGGTGGAGGTTGGTTCCCTTGCAATCTTTTGGTTTGCCATTCTACCTGATATCGTCTGGTTCAAACATATCTTAGCCTTAAGTGGGGCTTGTGTACTGTTGTGTCTTTGCTACACAAGCAAATCTCAGCTAAACCATCTGCAACTCCGTCTCCATGTGAGCTTCCCTTCGTGTATCGGCTTAAGGTGAAGTTTTTGCTCCCTTTTCAGTTCAGTTATTAGGCATGAGCATGCGCGCGCTTCCACGACGATGTCCACTACACGTAAGGACTCGGCATTTCGGATTTCGGGCTCCATTGTGTTTGACAGACGGTCTGCATCGACTGCTCGAACCCTCTTGGGGTTCCTGCATGACGAATCTGTTGACTTGAAGAACTCTAGATTTGGGCTGCCCTTTTCATCATCTGTATCAAACTTGGGCATGGAGGTGCTCACATATGCCCTGGTCGCCCTTCTCTACGCAGTCGAATGATATGCTTCCCATCTCCAAATACTGATCGTGTTGAGCTCCACGGTGGCTGCTCTCTGTGTACACCTTCCTGCTCGCAATATTCTGCCAAAGAAGTTTGTGGTCCAGATGGGCTGTCGAACATGATCCCGTGCTTTCTCGAGTTTCACCACCACGGATTGCAGTCTTGCCGCTTCCTCCTTTCCCCATTGCTTTGCAGGACATCAAGCTTTGTGCAAACCTCCTCACCCGCCCATGGCGAGTCAGAGATGGTTTTGTCCTCTTGCCTCAGCTTTGGTGCTTTATTTCATGCTGGTTGTGTCATGGTACCTCTATTACAAAGATAATCTCCTGTCCAGCCCTCGAAAGCTTGGACATTGAAGACATTAGCTTCCTCATGCTTGAAGCTGGGCTCAGTGCTTTACTGCTATCCTAGTACCCCTTTGAACTTACGAGACATAAGAGAAGAACCAGTTTGTGCATGATAGATTGATCTTAAGATTACTGCATGGTAGGCTTGTGTTCAAAGGATAGTGATATGAAGAAACCAGTACCTAATCTTGATTTGTGGAGAAACCTTTTTGTTTTCTGTGTTCGGCATGTTTAGATTATAGATATGAATCGTGAAGGTTGGCTTAACGCATCATGTGTGTCTCCGGGGAGTAGGGACAAATCATATAAGATTTTGTGTTTGAATGGTTTACGTTGGAACTGGTAAATTTACACAGCCTGGTTTGATCTAAAAAAATGTTGTAGCCTCCAATTGAAATTGCAGGTCTTGCTTTGTTTTATTTTCTCGCGATGCTAAAGTGCTACTCATTGATGTTCTGATGTGATTAATGGGATCAGTTCAGTCTCATAAGCTTGATCAAATATATATATGGAAAGTACTGTCATGTCCAAATCTTTTGAAGAATAGATCTAAACACTGTTTTTGGGTTCCACAGGAAGTGGGTGTTTTCATTGCTAATGATCACAAGATGACCATATCCTATTCTTTTTTTTTGATACTTGTAGAAGCGTCTCAAAGGGGCTCAAAGCCTACAATTCATTGGTTGGGACAAGAACCCCATACGCCGTCCTAAGGGGAATTAATAATTGTCTTGATTTATTCTTCTGAAGGTGATGCACTTGAAAGACACATTGGTGGGTCTTTGGTGATTGCCTATACATTTGGGTTTGTGTCTTACTGATAACTTCTTTCATAATGAAGAGATAGTCATGTCTGTAGCTGTGTGATCTTGTGCCTTCTTTCTTGGGACTTGAGTTAATTTGTGATGTATGCTCATTATGCAAGTATAAGTTCCTTTCTTGACTAGACTATTGAGACCTGTGCAGGTTTTCAGGTATCCTTGGGAGGTACCCCAAGGACAAGTCGTTCTTGGTTTTGTGGTTTTCCATAGGGTACCCTATCCGAAAGAGGATCTATAGTATCATGGCGAATATAATTTCTTTCCTCCAAAGGGCAGGTTTAAGGACATTGGTAACCTCCAATTGTTGCTAGTCTGATAGTGCTTGAGTAATTTTTCCGACTACCCCGGGTAAGCATCTACACATTGAAAAGAACTCTTCATAAAAAAATTGGTTAAGGAAAGCAACGGATGTGTTTTTTGATTATACTCGAGTGACGCAAGAATTGAGTTGCATGTGACAATTCACTTGAATGTTCACATCACCCCTAGCTTCAAAAGGTATCCACATGAATGTCTGAACAAAAACGTACAAAAACAATGCACATGCCCATATGGGTTTCTTGAGGTGCACATGTGCAACCTTTATTTGAAACTATAGATCTTGCTTTCCCTCTTTTGTGTCCCTCGGTTGAGCTTTCAAGATCGTAGAACAGCTAGGGATTCGTATTCTATGGGATTTTTGGTTGCTATGCTTTCCTTCCCAGATTCTATAATGACATTATGATTGTTTTTTGGATACAGTACACTCACTAAAATACAATAAGAGAGCAACACCTATATCATGAGTTAAAATGCATAAATCAGGTTGATTTCTATTTAAGTATGAAAGTTAGAAAGACTTGCGTGCAGCTTGTGAATGACATTCTATGAAATTGATCAACTGACAGTGTTGCCCAAGACTCCACCTACACCAATCTTGCTTTTGATCTCTGTTGCTGTCACATGATTTGTTACAAGTGCTTAATTTTTGGCAATACTCATGGATTATGTGCATGAAAATCTAGTCTCAGATTGACTCTCTAGCTACAGGTACGTGCGCAGTTCACCATGCAACTCAGTGAAGTTGGGAGGGCGTTTTTTTTTGTGTGACTAGACACATTAATCGACATTAGTGTGCTTGGGAAATATTCACATGCATGGTCACCATGTTCTCACCTTCATATACTACGATCACATGATTTACGTATTGGGTTGTTCATGTCCGATTAGCACGGTTATGGTCAATATAATAAGATTGATTGTGGCATAATTAAGATCAGTGAGATAGGGAACTTTCAATGATTACCCATGCTCTTTTTGGTCTGTTTTCATTTTTCCAGGCAAGAGGTTGAGGGTGGTGGATATTCTGCCTTTCCTATGGACTGAATACTGCACCCATAGACTTTCCTTGAGATCATGTTCTGGCTGTGCACGAGCCCAATGTTTTCTTGGATATTGGTTGAATTAAGTTATGACCATGCAGGTTGATAATGATCTTGCAGGCCATAGGAAACATGAGATACGATCTCTGGAATTTCCATAAATGCAAGAGCCCCTCGTTTTAAAAAAAAGATGAAGTGTTTGTTTGGCCAGGTTGTGGAACATTGAATGGGTTTTTTGTGAGTGTTTGTATAGTCTAGACTGCCAAAGGAACTCCATGATCGATGTGCATAGTTGACTGTAATTCATGATTGACCCATTTTGATTTCACTGCTGTGTGGTCATAATGCTTGGAGCTCTACTTTATAAGCTTTGATTGCACAAAATGTGATCAACCTGATTGCTCAAATCCTTCTGCAAACTTTAAGTACTCACACCTTTTTGGGCTCCTAAACCAGGAATAATTGACCTTATGATTTTGGTAATGATTTAGGGTGCAGAATGCTGGTACTACAAGAATGTTTACTGTAACATGAGCATGTATTCATCAAAGAAAAGTTACAGCTTGGATCAACACCTACAGACCTTCAACAATGATCTTTCTTGACTCTCATAGATGCTCTCTTGTGAATGATGTGTTTATTGCATACTCATAGGTTTCATGATGCTTTTGAAAACTTGTGACTGACCCCTATGGGATTAGTGTGTAATTACCCTCTATCACTCTCGAAATGATTCCCTGAGTAAGAATGCAGGAATAGCTAGCTCTCCATGTGGATGTAAGCCAGTCCTTTAGGACTTAATGTCCCCTAAAGTGGAAACTAAACTTGGAACGAATGACTATCTCATTACTAGATGCAGTCTACTTGCTCTTTTTTATGTCATTTCAGGTTTGGGATCTTTTGGAGAAGGCATTTCCAGCCTTACAACAGATTGCATGGTGGGATGCATGCTGGGCTGACTGCTCCCCAAGGGGATTGTGTCACTCAGATCCAAAGATTGAAGATTTGCAGCTTGACGTAAAGACTAAAGACTTGCAACTTGAAGCCTTGTAGACTGAAGAATTGTAGATTTTGAAGACTTGAAGGTTTTTAGACTTGAAAGACTCTACCTTGGGTCGGTTCAGCTATGTATGCTCTTCTCTTAGCTTTGTCGAGGACGACAAAGACTAGGTGGGGGAGGGTGTTGGAACCATGAAGTTTTGAAGGACCCATGAAGCTATGAAGGCTATGGAATGCTTGGAGGCCTCCCTTGGAGCTAAGGATACTCAAAGGCTTAAGGCCTTGTGGCAGTCTTCCAAAATTCCAATTTTTCCCTCTTGTATACAAGTTCTTTCATAGGAACTAGCTCTTACCTATTTTTGTGAGAAAACCCATAAAAACCAAACCTTAGCCTTCTTTTTTTGTAAAAGAATCCTTTTTGAATTCTTTCCTTATTTTAGAAAGGAGGGCTCTCTTTTGGATACGTGCAAAGAGCTCTCTCTCTCTTAGAAGATTCCCTTTTTTATTTTCCCACCTACCTATTATTTTTAGAATATCTAGTTAATGAAGCCTTTGGCCACTTGTATTCAACGGATTCCTCCTCCTCTCTTATATAAGGAGGAGCTCATTTTGTAAAAGGAGGTCCCTTGGCCATGGCCTTGGCCTCCATGCTAATGGAAAGAAGGTTCATTTGGCTTCCATATTTCTCCTTGTGTGCTAGGCGTTGATCCATGTGTGTGGGTTTGGCACTTGGGGTTGGCTTGTGTGTGAGCATTGCCCTCCCTTGCTCCTTTTGACGTTGGCCATGGTGCCATTGTTCATGGACGTGGGTGTGTTGCATTGCTTGCACTTCTTGCAACTCCTCTTGGAAGAGCCTCTCACTTCCATGTGAGGTGGTTTGGGTTGGTTACTCCCCATACTTCAACAGTATGCCGTATTGATAAGAAAAATTTTCGTACTCCTTGATATACCTAGTAACATCTTTACCATCAAACTCTTTCTTCTCTAGTTTCAGGTCATCAATCAATTTCCAGACTCTTTCTTCTATAAGGTAGGGGTCCATTATGAAAGCTCTATCTATTGACCACTCAAAACTATGTCACAAATATCAGATCTCCCTGAGCTGCTATGCCGCTTCTTCACGTCGGGTTCACCAAATGTCGGCGCGAAAGCGACGGTCGGTGGATCAGGGCGACCGCCAAAAATACGGCGCACGCTGGGTGCTTGGAGCAACTAAGGTGATATGAAGACTCAAAGAAGATGTATCTAATCAACTCAAGTACTTGCACAAACACGGACGAAAGACATTAGGAGTATGTTCATTTCAGAAGATAAAACGAATTGATCAACTCGTAAGTGAATAACATGCAAATCAATGATTAATTTATTAGCATTCAGAATCACACATTTTGCTTCGCATGGTTCTGGATAAGGAACATAACATTATCATGAATGCATCTAACATTAAGTTTTCAAGTGCTATAGTATCTACAAAAGCATAGATAAAGCAAAAGCATAGTTTATCGAACCTTTGTAAGTTGAAAGATATCATATATTACTAGTTGACAACACTTAGGAAACAAAAACAACTAATTGTTTCATGTTTAATGTATATAGCCAAAAGTACGAAGGTGAACCACTTTTTTAGCTCTTTAGCTACAAAGACAAGTGTTCATGAAATCACGCTATTAGATTCAAATCAGAGATTCTTACCAATTTCAGCCAAAGGTAAAATAGTAGATCACCATGAT
The DNA here is from genome assembly GCA_020310875.1 of Ceratopteris richardii. Taxonomy (NCBI): domain Eukaryota; kingdom Viridiplantae; phylum Streptophyta; class Polypodiopsida; order Polypodiales; family Pteridaceae; genus Ceratopteris; species Ceratopteris richardii. The sequence continues at coordinate 18,245 of MU264498.1, forward strand.
TTCAAATAATTCAACAATGCATGTCAATGATGTACGTGTCTGAAAGAAACCATAGTTTCCAATTAGATTCAAATTCAACATTCGTTGCACATATTTCGCATTTCTTTTATGTTAAACTCCGTGCCTTCTTAGCGTGAGCATATGCATATTAAATCATGTATTTTTCATCATTTATTATATAAGCATTCTCTACGTTGTTAGCCTTTTAAATGCGTAGTCTTCGTTAATACGATAAAAGTGATGACATATAATGTCTAATCTAATTCCTCTGTAGCTTCACAGAGCACAGAGTATGTGTAGTGAGACAATTAAAACGTATGTGTAGTGAGACAATTAAAACAATGAAACTGATGAGGGGTACTTAAACTGCATTTAAAGTTTTATATTCAATATTGATCCCTTAGATTATATTTAAAGTATCATTGTCGAACGAAGATATTGATCGATCTAGAAAGAACATTGGCACTCACAGACATGAACTTTTTGTTGATGGACCTGTAGAAGATAGTACGGGTACTGCCTTCCAGAACCAGATGTGCCTACGGATGGGACACTTTTTGTGTTTTCTCTCAGAAGTTGCTAAAACTGACCTTGAGAAAGCAGTTCGTTTACAGCGTTATGTCAGTGTCTGCCTTGAAGGATCTTATATCAAAAAAAAAAAACTTCAGGAAGCCAGTTCAAATGCTAAGAGTAGCAGATCGTTAAATCAAAGTGCAAACTCTCAATTTGCAGAATAAAAGAGGTCTGTAAATCATCAACAATAGGATTCATTCCGATTATTTACAAGCATCTCCTATGTGCAGTTTTCGATACTAGCATCATACAAATCATTAGATGATTGCTCGATATTAATTTGTCCGATCAGAAGAGCTTAAAAGGCATCAGAATCAACAGTTTGTTGTGAATTAACTTTTTAACACATTGATTTTTCTTTAGATCGTATATCCTCTATCGGTGAATCTTCATCAGCTTCTAGTTAACCACTGGCGATATATATATTTAGACAGAGACAAAGCATGAAGTTTAAAACATAGAACGACAAACGAAAAAGATGAAGCTTCAGAAATTCTAATCATGAATAAGAACATTCGTGCATAAACGGTGATTTAATTGAGCGTTGACTCGTCCTATTCAAATTACGTGTAGTAATCGTACGATATAACAGAAAAACAGTGGATACTCAAAAACAATTGCCAAAACTTGACATCGTTCAAAATGATAACAAAATGAAACTAATAAAACAGCAAAGTTGAGAGCTACATCACCATGAAAGGTCTTAGATCATGTCCAAGATAGAGCTGAAAAGTAACCAGCTTAAGAGATCTCTGAGAATCGTTCGCCGTTCTGAAGTTTCATCTGTAAATTCCTCCTCCTCTTCACAAATGTGCCCTAGATATGTGTTTCCTCCTCTGATCCCTAGTCGCAAGCTACGTTTTATGTCAGAGTTATAGTAAATCCATCGTCCAAGTGTTGCGCTCCACAATTATTAGCACATCAGAACAGACTCTCCATAATCTCTGTTCATTTTTTCCTTTCGTCTCCAGTGCATCGATATCCACAAATCTTTTTGTCTTTGAACAACGACTGTAATTCCAAGGTGAATTCCCTCGATTGATGATTTCCCCTCGTCCTCAGATCATGACATGAAGTGGCTTTCTGTAGCGAACCTCCTCATGAGCTTCGCTCCACCTTCCTCAGAATCTGTGCAACCACATCATTTGCAGATTCTCCTAGTGATCGAGAGCTCGTCCGAGAGAGCCCCTTCCAATCTCTCCTCCAACATTGATAATCGAATTCCATTAGAACTCCCCAGTTCAGCGGACTTAGGCTAGAACAGTACTGAAATATCGCCCTTCAACAGCGACAACTCTCCGTCTTCTCAGTGATACACTTTCTTCTTGATCATGTCTTTCCGCAGTGCCACTCCCTCTCTTTTCAATGTCTGCACACGTTCCTCCCTTTGCTGGAGCTTGTTTTTCCCCAACTTTCGCTGCCTTCTTCCCTTTTTTTTTTTTTCAAGATCATGCCCTTCTTTCTTTATCAGATCCCCCCCCCGTGAGAAGATCCATCCATAACTTTTTATCACCGTTTCCCTTGGTCGTTGCTTTATCTGTTAGAAAAGAGTGGCCCTTACACACTCAACTCTAATTTTAGAGTTTTGTTTGCACTATCTCTTTGTTTTTCGATTTGGAATACGTTCCCTTCACCTTCAACCATTTCTTTTACTTTATTTTTATAAATAACATAAATCACATTACAATGATGAGTTTCCCATCTTCACTTGTGAAAAAAAATCTAAATACAATATCCATTGAAATCTTCTCATAGGGATCAGAAGTTCTAGAAATCAACATTTCATCATGCTTCATTTAAGTTCGAGTGTTAAATTCGATCGTCTTCCCAAGTGAGGAGAGTAAATCTCTCTGACATCCACAATCGTATCGTGAACGTTTGTTCTGAACAATGATTGAATTTGAAGCAAGTAGAAGCGAGAGTAGAGATGAGAATCTCTACGATAACACTGGTTTGGTCCTTACTAAATTACTAAACAAGTGGGCCCAGCAACTTTTCGGTTGGCTACTTTGACCGGAATTCCTCTTCCAAAAGTAATAAATGGTTCAAAGTTGCGGCCATATCATCAACCGCTTGATTCGCACTGAAGTATTCTGCGGTTGCCCGTGTATTTTTTCTTTTTTTTTTTCTTTTCCTTTTTAGTTTTGCGTGATTAATAAAGTAAGTCTGTAAATCTCCTTGTTTCATACCTAATTATGATCAACAGCCGCCCTGCATTATCGTTCTGCTCATGCATGCACACCGAAGTTATGAGGTTATCATCTCAACATCGCGTGATGATTAACAATTTCAATTGCTTCCCGCTGCCAAGTATCTTCTTAACCTTTTTCATTCCACTACCAATCGCTATTGTGTCTGTGTGTTTTGCGTGCTTGTGCTCTCTGTATACCCTGTGCAATTGTGTTCATGTGCTTGTGTGTGTGTGCAACATGGAAGCCGTTAGCAAACTTTGCTGCGTTCCGTGGTGGACTCCCCGCAGATGTAGGTGAGTTCTTGCGAATTCGTGGGTTGGCCAATTTCGCTGAACTGCCCTGGCATTCAGTGGATTGTCACCCGTTCTATGCCCAAATTATTGCCGCCATCATTGCCACACCTGCTACGGAGCAGAGTTGGCCAATAACCTCATTACCATCTCGGGTAGTTATAACTCTACAGACCTTTGCTGATGCTTTCCGACTCTCATCGAGAGGTCGAGAGAATGGCCCTAATTTGCCGCTCGCCACAATGATCCAATTGTTTCCCCGACATTCTTCTAATGAATATGCTATCCTTTGTCGTCCTGAGCCTGAAAGAACAGCTTTACAATTCTTAGTCGCCATCTTGAACTTGCAAAAACGTACATATGGGATATCTCGCCCATTCTATTCAGCAATAGATTTGGCTTCCAGAGAGCCTGTAAACTTTGCCTCATATTATTTCCATCGCATTCATCGAGAATGCGTTTCCATCATTAAACAGGTCAACAAGGGAGAAATGCCCCGATCACGATTACCGCATATATTAAGTTTCCTGTTTCCGACAATACAAGTAGCACAACCACCACCCAGAGGTCCGGTATTACACCATGAAGAATCTGCGCAGATCCTGGAAGATGATGAAGAGGATGACGAAGAATTATTCCAGCTCCTTCGCCAAAAGCGCATCAGAATAAGCTCTTCCGATAGCTAAGTAAAGGGATCGGTCGCCGAACATGAAGATGATGACAATGAAGAAGAGACTTTTCACGACACCGCTACCTCCATGCACCATGATTCGTCCACCCAGTCCTCTCCAAAGCAGCAACCAGAGCATGATGAGACCACCAAATCGGCAGCCAGCTCCTCTAAAGAAGAGTCTCAGCAACAATACGAAAAGGAAAAGCAAGAAGATTGACAACCTATCATTAAAGAAGTTTTCGAAGAAATGATTAGAACAGTGGAGTTTGCAGCTGCCAACCCTGATGACACTACCCAACAAACCACCGAATAGGTATTAGAAACGACCACTGTTCTTCTCACTCCTCCACCCGAACCTCCGATTAACCCCATTCTCCTTGTTCCACCTATTGTCCATGAGGAACCTTCTGATTCATCTTCTTCACCAAATTACTCTCCCCCCTCTTCACACCAACTTCTGACAGCCTCTTCATCACAGCAACCACTTCCTCCATTTCCCATATTCACCGAACTAGAATCTATGGGGCGCATGATTATACAATTTTCCCAGCAGCTTCCGGTACAATTAATACAAGTTACAGAGAATATTCGTCAGGAACTACAACATAAGGTGGATACCCTTGAAGCAGACATCACTCCTCTACAGGAAGAGATCGATGCGGTTAAAGCAGAAAATCATCATCTGCACTTCCAGATTAACCAACTCCAAGCCAGACTTGCCGAACAGGAAACAGTTACCAGTCAACGAGATGTGGCACTAAAAAAACTCCGAGAAAAAGAAGAATTATTAAGTGTTGCTGATGCAAAATTAGTTCAGTTGAAGTAGTTAATCCAAGATAAAGACGATGCACGTATAGCTCTGGGCAATCTTTTAGAAGGGACTAGAGCACAACTGAATGAAGCAGTATAGAAAGGACAAGAGATGCACGATTTGGTTAAGAAGACTAATGAAGAACTCTAGAGAAGCAAGTTTGATTTATCTGAAGTAAACAATATTCTTAAACGCAAATTAACCATGGAAGCTCAATTACAGAAAGAGATAACAGGGATCATAAGAGAGCATGATGCTTATCATCAAATAATCCAATTTCAGAATCAGGAGATAGAAAGAAGAGAGAATCAGCTGGATGCTAAAAAAGAAAGACTGTCTCGAATTGATAAGCAGATAGCAGATATGAAAGTCAGTCGTGATGCGGCTCTGTCAAATGAATTTTACTTACAGGAAGCTTTTCTGCAGACACAAGCAGAAGTTTTGATGACCCAAGTCATTTCTTTAAGTTCAGTACGGACAGATGCTCAGCTCGTAGAACCAAAAATTTTGAAGCAGATGTTAGAGTCATTAAAGAAGAAAATTGCCCGGACTTTCAGGTTAGCTAGAACTATGTATCTAGAAGGTATAGTTGATGAGCCGTAATATTTTTGTATACCTGCGGGTTCAAGTCCCACCGTGCATGCCAGTGTAAGCTGCCGGATTGGCAATTGTAAAATCTGACTCTTAACAAACCGAAAGGTCGTTGCATAAATGTTGTAACCTTGATTGATGTTGTAACCTTTATATAAATCAATGAAAAAAGACGCTGACGACCAGAGGAGTCGCCAGACTGTTTGTCTGGTTGATGATGTCTGTGTAGTTTCCGTGGTGTGTTTGAGAACTCTGAGTTATTCTGTGTCTTTCTGTGTTGTTGATTATCTGTACCTGTCCGGTAAGATTAAGTTACAGTAAGGTTATCTTAAATTAAGTACTGAATCACGGTTCCGCTAAGTTTATTACTGTGAGTTTGTGTTACGGTCATCTTTGCATTGTGCGTTGGTCACTGAGGAAGTATTATTCTGTGTATGAATCGACATTCTGTGAGTACATTTTGTTGACTATCTGCACCTGTACGGCACAGATTGAGTTACTGTTATTGTCTCTGTTGTTTCCAGTAATTGTGTTTGGAACAAGCTCTTAAGTTAGACAAAGTGATTCTGTATTACGGTAATGATAGTTTCACCGCTGTCGGTTGAGAACGCATCAACTAGATTGTAATTGGTAGATTTTGGGAGAGTCTGATTACAGATAGTAAGATTGTAAGATTCTAACCAGAGTCTTGATAAGTAAGGTGTTTGACAGAGATTTTTAATGTTAGATTACGATCATGTGAGTCAGTTGATTTGGGAAAATCAAGTATAGGGCCTCTGTTTAACAGACCCCTTACACTCCCAAGAACCCGATATATGTTTAAACGCGTCTCTGACGACAAGACCCACGTTTAACAACCCCAACCAGCTCATGAAGTCACCCCGCCAGAAATCGTAGATGAACTCACTACTTTACGGGCCCATGTCATTGACCTCCAAGCACAAATTGCAGCTCAATCAGAGCCCCTGAGGCCCGATTCCTCACCAAAGATTCTTGTTGAAGAAGAAAACCTTATGCCCTTTACAATAAAAACATGTTTCCCTTGATGTTAGTGATCATGTGAGTGATCAGTGCATGATGTAGAGAGAATGCGATTTAATGTGGAGCCTAGATGCATACTCAATTAATGCATTAACTCGGCATGCTCCTAATACTGTACAAGCATATTACATGGTTGGTTCGGGTGGTAATTTACAACGTTTGACTCTCTAGAACTCTCTTATGGGAACAAGATTGGCATGTAGGTTTATACTTAGTTCTTGATGATAACTTAACCTAGTTATGGGAATTTTTAGGTACCCATTTCCAAGTTGTTCTAGGAAAGATTTTATGTGATGACTTAGTTACAACAACTTTCTATTGGGGTTTCTCAAGGATTGGGATGGACTGTGACCGACTAGAAGCTAAGAGCTATTGTGTACAGATTTGAGCTCATAAGCAGGTCTTAGCCACCCAAATTTGTGCGTTATTGTGGTAAACCTTAATTGATCGCTTTGGTACCCAGATATAGAATACACTAGGAGATAGAGATCTTTGTTCTTCTGCTACTTCTTGCTTTGTCTTTCTCATTTGCTTCTCCAGTAGTGATTTTGACCACAATGGGGCACTTGTCTACTCACCCTTTCATACCTAGATCTGCTTCATGCCAAGAATAGATTTTCTCCTAGATTTTGTTGGTCTGATCGATGCACCAGTCTTCTTGTACTACTTGGCTCGCTTCTTACTTTGAGCTACTATGAGCACATTCATCTTTGGAATAGAAGAAAGATCCATCTGCTAATGATTTTGTTCTTCAATAGTTGAATCCTTCTACATCACAGATCTTTGGACACCTTTTTTCCAAGATTAGTCTTAGAATAACTAAGAGCATGTGGGACCTAGATCAATGACCATGAAATTTTCTAATTCTACTATGAGATGACTATGGGTTTAACATCGAAAAGGTCAAGAGAAGAACTAGAGGTTTTGTCCTCCAATGGTGGAACAAGATTACTCGCCACCAATGATTTGGAGATCCCAACCATGAAATAGAGCCCAAGCCAGACAATTGATCCGAAAAAAATCTTACACCCCTAAGCATCTAAGCCATCTTTAAAAGTCGACTCGAAGATGCCTCTCACATAAATGCACCAGAGCAAACTAGGTACCTTTTCAAAAAGAAAGCAAGAGGAAGAATTCTAATATTTTCTTATCTCTCTCTTTTTTTTGCTCTCTTTTTTTTTTTCGTTTTTCATTTTTTTTAAGGTAGCCTACGTGGGGGGGGGGGGGGGGGGGGGGGGGGGGGGGGGGGGGGGGGGGGGGGGGGGGGGGGGGGGGGGGGGGGGGGGGGGGGGGGGGGGGGGGGGGGGGGGGGGGGGGGGGGGGGGGGGGGGG
>MU264499.1:0-25699 GCA_020310875.1 Ceratopteris richardii
TTGTGTCCAACAAGAAGACCTCAACTTTCATTAAATATAATTATGTACAATTGATTTCAAATCTTGGATAAACTTCTTATTTTATTAATGGGGAGTTTCTTGGCTCCTCAAAGGTGAAATATCTTTTGAATGACACACACAATCCCTATACTTGTAGACACAGGCTTATAGAAAATGTTGAGAACCAAACTATATGCTCTATTATAATAAACATATGCGAGAGTGCTCATTGGCTATTTGTCCTTTCACATAGCGAGTAGAAATAATAATATCCCTCTAGAGAACAATATGGTTGATATGAGTGAAGTTAGAAAGAATCAAGAATAAAAAGGAATATTTGAGTATAACTATATGTACTATACCTCCCACCTAATGTGCATGTTACACAATGTACAAGGGATTGTGAAAAACTAGGAATCCAGTGATCCATGTCAAGCGATAATAGAGTTTAAATTCATATTGTGTTATAGCCTTATGCATCTACTGCATTTTATTGTATAATATACTCATTAAAATGCAATCAATGGCTAAACTTCATGAATAAAGTGATATTGTACCTCAATGGACTTGGTTTTTGCATGATAGACCAAATTATCAGCCCAATTTAATAGCATTGTTTATTGTTGAATGAATGAGGTACATGTTGATATATGCCATTGTTGCATAGACAGAGTCTATGTATCCAACATTGCATCACCTATACTATGCATAGAAGCTTATGCTTGGTGTGACTTAGATATCACAATCTCATTTTCACCACTTGTAAATGCTTTTGTAGGTATTAGGCATGTATCCACTGACAACTCACATTCCAAATCCAATGTTTTTTTTTGCTAGTTAGCATAGCATACATGAGATTACTAGCAACCGATTCATAAGGAATTTTGTTCATAAATACCTTCTCCTCGACAAATTTGGTATGATCATCTCAAGCTACCATCTCAAGGTCTCTTAGTGTAGAGATAGTAATCCTTATTGCTTCTCAAATAGCAATGGGAATTCATGAATGTATAAAAACTTATACTTTGCAAGAAGACCATCTAATGTGATTTCAGTTTAGAAACTCATTTTCATGGTAAATAATTTTCACCGTTTAGAAAAGATACATATTCCCAAGTATCGATAAAACCAAGTTCACTCTTAATGAAATGATCCCTTGACATGATCATCTATATGTATAGCTTCTGTGTAACAAGAAGGCTCACCAACATCTATTAGCATAGAAAAATCCAAACATAGAACAATCTATCAAGTGGATGTGAGACTCATGAATAACATCTTAATAGCTACTCATCAAGAGTAGTAAGGCTCTTGTTAAAATTTTTCATGAATAACCTTATGTTTCATATTGGTTTGCAAACTAATAGGAGAACTAATATCTTCAAATACAAGTCTTCTCACTTTAGCCTCCTTCATGGGTTTTTCTATGCATCTAAGACTCATTGAAAATATTTTCTATAACTCTTCTTACATCAAACACCTTTATGGTTTGTTTATGTATCTAGGAATCAATGAAAATGACATGACTACTTTTGATCACCCATGTGTCTCAACATCTCATAAGTGATACCCAAAATCTTCTCCATATCCAAGAAAATGGGTAATTTCTATATTGTCAATTTCTATTAAGACTCTTCCAAAAGTGAACATTTGCTTCCTATTTTAGTCTCTACTGAAGCAAGCTAATTTCTAAAGATAGATAAAACATCATCCTTCAACTTGATAGGATATTACCCATTTTTTCGGGTAGAATCATCTATGAAAGTGGTGAAATAAAGAGCACCACCTAAGGACATGTTGATGTACGAAACATCACAAGAACTAAGATAACTTGATATTAGAAGTTCTCTACAATCATCATTAGCTCAGATAATCTTCATACTTCAAGGATTTTAACACTTTACAAAGTGAATATGAACATTTACTTTTCTTGTAGTTGCACCTGATTTGTCTTTCTTAGAGATTCTTGTGCTCGATAATTAATAAAAGTCCTTACATATAGTAAGCAACAAATTCCAAGAAAACTTTCAAGTAATTTCTTGCAAACAACTTGAAATCTCTTCAAGAATGCTAAGCTTATGATTAACTTCAAGTGGATTTGAAACTTCTCAAAAATTTCCATGTTGAACTTCTTTAATAGGTTGAAAAGATACCTTTCTTGTGAAACATATATACCATGGTGTGCATAAGTGATTTCCATGCAAGAAAGTATGATAACTTCCCTAGATTAGTTATTTTGAATTCCTTCTCAAGTAATCTCTTTACTTTCTTGATTCCTTCATTTGAGCTACCTATGATTATAACGTCATCTACAAAATACAAATGTAGATTATACCTTCATCTATTCTTTTGATAAGTAGACTTGCATGTGCCTCTGAACTTGATATCCAAGATCATTGAGATACTTTGCTAGTCTATAATTCAAGGCTCTTGGAGCTTGCTTTAACCCATAGGGTGCTTTCTTAATCTGCAAACAAAATTTGGATCCCTAGAATTTGCAAACCCTTGAGGTTGCTCCATGTATACGTCATCATATATGTGCTCATTCAAAATGCATTCTTTATATCCAATTGACTCAAGGTCCATCCTTTTGATGTTACGATAGCAATGATTGTCCTTTAGTTGACATCTTTTCCATAGGACTAAATGTCTCATGATAATCTATTCCATGAGTTTGGGCATAGCCTTTGACCACCAATCTAGCTTTATATCTGGCTATTCTTCCATGTGCAAGCTTCTTTACTTTATAAACCCATTTATTTCCAATTAATTTCTTACCATTTGGTTTTGGAACAAGTTCCCATGTCTTGTTCTCCTCAAGTGCATTGAACTTTCCTTCATTGCTTCTTCCCATTATTTCTTCCTTTTTCTTCATCATAGTTCTGAGGTTCTTCATCATCTTTTAACCATATAAGCATAGCTTTTTTTATTCATATAAGAAGTATCATAAGAATACCTTGTTGGTTGTTTCCTTAATCTGCTTGACATTCTTGGTTCATTCTCTTAATGTGTATCTAAATATACTTCTTCATCAAATCTAGGTGCATCTTCATTTCTTCTTGATGATACAATTCTGGATGTACTTGTTTGCATGTAATCTTCATCTCCATTTACCTACACATTTGATTTACCTTTCTTGCTTCTTCTTACCTCTTCTTCGAATGCTTCAATTTTGTGACTACGTTTTGTATGCCAGCTTTTCTGTTCATCAAATGTCACTGTTGGAGATAGACGTCTGCGGAAGCACGCGAGCAGCACAAGGAAGAAGAAGAAGAAGCTTGGAGCACAAACACACAATAGTGAATGTATTACTAGAGAATGTACAAAGATAAGTAGCCCATTAGGGCAATAGGCATATATACAAGCCGAGGGAAAAAAACCTCGTAAAGAGGGAAAAAAGTGCCACGGCAGTCCTAGTGTGTTCACACACATCACTACCTAAATATATCAACAAATCCCCCCTGGGAGTGATGCGGTGAACAAGGAGCTGGCACTCATGTATAAGGAAGTGCCAAGCTATGTGGAAATCACTCCACAAAAGGAAGTAAGCCCAAAGCTTTGCGGAAAGCTTCAAACTTCTCCCTAGGCAGAGCCTTCGTGAAAAGGTCTGCTATGTTCTCCTGCGTGGGCGCATATGCAAAGCTGATCTCCCTAGCAGAGAACCTCTCCCTGACATAGTGATAATGCACCTCAATGTGCTTAGTGCGAGCATGGAACACAGGGTTCCTCACAACTACCAATGCGCTCTGACTGTCAGTGAAGATGGTGGTAGCAAAAGACTGGCCAACACCAAATCAGCCATAAGGCGTCTGAGCCACACACACTCAACAGTCGCTATGAAAGCTGCCCTATACTCACCTCACAACTGAAGTGGCCACACTGTACACTGGTATTTATCCACGTTCAGCCAGAAATGCATTAAAATCAGAAGACATATATTCCCCCCCTCGATCAAAATGGAGGGTGCCCATTTTACATGCTGACAGATTTCCAGCCAAAACCAAAAACTGTTTGAAGCACATGAACACTTCGGACTTTGCCTTCAATGGATATACCCATGCATGCCTAGAGAAATCATCGATGAAATTCACAAAGTAAAGGTAATTCCCAAAAGAGGGTGTCCTGCATAGGACCACAGACATCAGTATGTACAAGCGGCAATTTCTACGTAGCCCGAACTGAACCATCTTTTGGAAAGGAGGAATGCTTCATTTTGCCCAAATACAGCCTTCACATACATGTTTTCGAGGTGCCTCAAGCTTGGGCAAAGAAGACACCATATCAAATTTCTATAGGCGTAGCAAACTAGCAAAATTCAGATGACCAAAGCATGCATGCCAAAGCTTTGCATCTGACATAGCCTGAGAATCATGAACTGCACATGCCGAATCATTCACAGATCTTTCATAGTCTATGAGCTTATACAGCCCACGACATAAAATGCTAGAAGCAATAATCACATCACCATTTGATAGATCATGAACTGTACACCTATCATCAACAAATTTCACAACCAAGCCAATCTTGGCTAACGCAGAAACTGATAACAGGTTCTTTTTGATCCCTGGCACAAATAAAGCATCTGACAAAGTGAAAGAACTACCATCAGCAGTAGTCAAAATGATTTTACCAACTCCCATAACAGGATAAGAGGAGTTGTTGGCGCATGTGACAGTATTCCCTGTAGGGGCACGCTCAAGTGAAGAGAAGAAATTGCGCTGCGAGGTAATATGTTTGGTCGCCCCACTTTCAAAGTACCAAACTTCTGAGTCCACTGCAGTCATGCACTGCTCATGAGAAGATGGGTCAAAACTGCAAACAGTAGTAAACGCCCATTCTTCTTCCCGAACAAGATTAGCAGACTCTATTTTTGGTGTAGAGGCTTCTGTAACAACCATTCCAGCCTCCTTTTTCTTTGCATCTTTTGCAGCCAGTTTTGGACAGTTCTTTATGATATGATCATTCCCTTTACAGTACTTGCAAAACAATTTCTGCTTTTCTGATTTCTTCTCATCTTTATCTTGGTTCTTCGAATGTGCAGCATTTGCAGATTTCTCCTTACTAGTAGAAGAGCTCCATTTTCCTTTGCCCTTCTGACTAGCCAAGAAAGCTTGATGTACAACATGCATAATGGACCTGTTCTGCCTGGACTGATCTTCTTGCAACAGAACAGAGACTAACTCCTCAAATTATAAGGCATTCGGATTGCCTTTCATCATCAACCGAAGAGTAGAAGCAAAACTCTGATATGAGTCAGGAAGACCATTCAGAACGGTCTGCACAAGTGAGCTATCTGGTATAACCTCATCAACAGAAATCAACTGTTCCTTCAAATCTTTGATCTTCGTTAGGAAACTATCCATAGAATCACCTTCATTCAATGTGCTCACTCTCCAACTGTTTTCGGAGGTAAGCAACACGAGCCTCATTCCTAGCTTGGTACAATGTGGTAAGTGTATCCCAAGCATCCCTAGCTGTTTTGCAAGAGCGAATATGAGGAATAATGGCACGTTTGACAAACAAGCTATCAATGCATGTGCCTGGGCATCTCTTCCATCCCAACAAATCTGCTCTGCAGTAGGTGCAACAGAAACAGCAACACGAATAGGAATCTGCAAAATATCATCTTCGACACCATCTTCATCAGCTCCAGCACCTGTATTTGTAGTACCTGTCGTTACAGGTGTAACAGGACGTCTTTCAACACCGTGCACAATGTTCCACAATCCTTTTGCAACCAAAACATGTCGCATCATAAAAGCCCATAATGGGTAGTTGGTACCATCCAACTTATCCTCAATAGCCAACATACGGAATACATCATTGCTTTCAGCCATGGCCGTGACTAAAATACCTTGATGCAAAAAATTGACTAAATCTCAAAAAGTTGAACAGAACTGCCCAGACGAGTTCTCCTAGACCTGTAACAGACTTTGAGATGCTTAAAATGGCGAACAGAAACTGGTATATACCTTTGGCACAAAAAGACGAAATAGCCTACACAAGCGCTGCGATAGTGCGTTCAGAGGCCGAAACGAGCTCAGATCGCGATTTCGGCACCACAAGCAAAGCGGTTTTTTATCTGGGAAACACACTGAGTATGCTCACCAAATTTCATGCGAATTTGAGACTGCAAACAGAGGAGTGTCGACGGCACCCTAGATGAAGCGACGACCTGCTCTGATACCAATTGTTGGAGATAGACGTCTACGGAAGCACGCGAGCAGCACAATGAAGAAGAAGAAGAAGCTTGGAGCACAAAAACACAATAGTGAATGTATTACTAGCGAATGTACAAAGATAAGTAGCCCATTAGGGCAATAGGCATATATACAAGCCGAGGGGAAAAAACCTCCTAAAGAGGGAAAAAAGTGCCCTGGCGGTCCTAGTGTGTTCACACACATCACTACCTAAATATATCAACAGTCACATCTCTAGAAACAAAAAATTGTTTGGTTAGAGGTTTCCACATCCTATAGCCCATATGCTTTTCAATATACCCAATGAATGCATATTTTCAGCCTTTGGTTCAAGCTTATGTCTGAATTGTGATGGTACATAAGCATAGGCAATTGATCCAAACACTTTACAATGATCTAGTATTGGTTTATTACCCCACCAAGCTTCATAAGGGGTTATTCCATTTAGAGTTGTACATAACCTATTCACAAGGTATGCATCTATATTCACAACCTCAGCCCATAGATAATTTGGATAATTCTTTTCCTTATACATAGCCCTAGAAAATTCGACCAAAGTTCTATTTCTTCTTTCTGCCATCCCATTTTGTTGAGGTGTGTATTTGCAAGGTATTTCCCTCTTAATACCTGCATTCCAAGAATAATCATTGATTTGTTGGGAAAAGTATTCTCCCCCTCAACCAAACCTTAGTCTCTTGAGTTTTGGACTTGTTACTCTCTTTACATATGCATGAAAATGCTTGAAGGCTCCAAATACTTCTGATCTTTCCTTCAAAACATAAAGAATTATCCATGTTGTAGCATCACCAATAAAGAGAACATAATACCTAGAGCCATTGATTGATCCTTCTTTTGTTGGTCCCTATACATTTGTATGGATGAGCTCTAGTAGTCCATCATGTTTGAACCCTTTCTTTTGAAATGGTAATCTATCTTATTTTCCCATTTGGCATGCTTCACATTTGTAGATCATATGTTATTTCTCCACATTTGGTAACCCTAGTACAGATTGATTTGCCACCATAACTTCAATTCCTCTTTCATTGAAATGTCCTAACCTCTTATGCCAGAGGTCTAATTCTGTAATCACTTCCTCACCATGTGTAAGCAAAGCTTGACCAATATTTCCTTGCACTTTTAAAGTAAAAATTCTACCTTCCTTCTTACCATAAACAATCGCATTATATTCATGCTCTGAATCTTCCACAAATACTCCATCTGTAAATCTGACTTGAAAACCTTTTTCAATTATTTGTCCCACACTAATCAAATTCTAAGGTATTGTGGGAACATACAAAACATTGGCTAGAATATCAGCTCCACTCCTGCATTTCACTTTCCAATTGAATGTACATTGTGTCTTGTGTTATCACCTGTTTGAAATATATGACTAGAAATGCCTTCTTCTAATTTTGACATTAATTCTATGTTTTCTGACAAATGATTAGAACAACCAGATTCAATATAAAATACCTTGAGGTCTTCTTTCTCTGATGTACTTATTGAATTCATCATCAGTCTTGTATGGTTCTTATTTTGTGTGCCATTTGCATAATCGTAGTAGGTGGTATTATAGGATTGGTTTTGTCCCCAATTTCTTCCTCCACCTCTACCATAGCCACCTCTTTGACTTTACCTTCCTCTCTGAAATAATTTTGATATCTTCTAGCTCTACCTCTACCTCTACCATTATTATTTTGATTCTGATTTGAACCTTGTTGATTATGCCAACAATCATAAGCAAGATGATTTCTCAAGCCACAAATCCAACAGTCTTCTTGTTATTATTCTGGTTACCTCTTCCTCTTCCATTTCCTCTACCTTTTATCTATCATCACCTCTTCATTTTACATAAATTGCTTGATAAATCAATTCTTCTTCATCCGTTTCTTTACCTTGGTCTCATTTCTTCTTATTCTTTGCATACATAGTAGAGCTTTGTCCTTTATCTCCATCTGACTTCAAATCTTTCTCAAATGTGAGCATCAATCCAAGCAATTGATTTAGATCTGGTACAAAATGATTTAATGAGAGTTAAATTGATAATATAAAAGGTTTCCACCTTTCATCTCCTCTCAATCATGAAAGTAATTGTGCAATCAGCCTATGATCTTCAATGTCTTCATCTATAGATCCAAGAATATCTACCAAGTCTTTCATGTTAGTAACATAATCACTAATGCTTTGATTTTGCTTCTTCTTGAATGTAGTAAATTATGACCACAAGCTAGCTTTCCTAGCTTTAGTAGTGTTTTGGAAATGATCTTCTAATGCATTCCATATATCTTTAGCTATTTCCAAGCCTCTGATGTGTGGTAACAAATGATGTATAATAATATTATATATATAGGCTCTTGCACTTGCATCTTTCTTTCACCATAACTTTAAAGCTTCTAGCTCTTCTTTCTATGGTCAACTAACATCTTCAAATATAGGATTTTCTTCTTCTCTTGTTATGTATACCATGAGGTCCTTACTCATAAGTAAGGCTTCCATCCTCATTACCCAAGCAAGATAATTATCTCTATCCAATTTTTTAATGGAGATATGATCTACCATTATCTTCTTGCTTCTATTAGAACTTGTGTGTTTAAGGTTTGCAGAATATTAACTTTTGTAGATATTTACACTTTGAGAATAATTTCAAAGTAGTCTTCTGATGCCTTTTGTTGTAAAATGCTTCAACTTCCAACTTTCCAATGGAAACTTTCCAAGCTCTCTTGTGTCTGTAGCTTCTTCTACTCTCTAGGACCTTTCTACACTGATACCACTTGTTGATGTATGAAACATCACAAGAACTAAGATAATGTGATATTTGAAGTCTCTACAATCATCATTAACTGAGATAATCTTCATACTTCAAGGATTTTGACACTTTATAAAGTGAATATCAACATTTAGTTTTCTTGTAGTTCAACATTTTCTTCTAACTTCAATTTCTCTCTATTTTGTCTTGAATCTTAGTGTATATATATATATATATATATTTATTTATTTATTTATTTATTTATTTATTTATTTATCTATGTATTTATTTATTTATTTGGGACTCTTGAAAGGGGGGGAAAATCTTTCTTTAAATGGCACTTATGAAAGTGAAGCATTCAATGTTTTCCTTGAAAGACTAGCTTTTTGACTCTTGAGAATCTCTATAAGAGCAAAACCCCTACTAGGAAAGCTCATCTAAGGAGACAACAAGCCAACACAAGGATGAAAGTTGGTGAATGAGCTTAATCACATATTTTGAAGCTCAAAACTTTATGGGATTGGCTACTCAATGTTGGAGTCAACATTTCATATGAAGATATGGTAAACAGACCTCTAAACTCACTTCCATCTACATATCATGCTTTTGTTACTTCATTATCTCTCTCTATAAGAGATAGAGAACTTTCATTTGAAGGGTTACAGCTCCTATTCCTTCAAGATGAAGATCAAGAAAAGGGTATGGAAGATATTGATGAAGCCATGTTATCATCGTCGAAGGGAAAGAAGGAGAAGAAGAGTCATCAATCCAAGAAGGAAAGTAATTCGTTAATCCTAATTCTTCCGATCCCACCCCTAATGCTTCCTCTACACCCGAAGAAAATTCTTCGAGTACATCTGATTCAAAGAAATGAATATGCCATTACTGTAAGAAACTAGGTCATTTCATAGCAGAATGCAAAACAATTTTTAATGAAAAGAAGAAAGCATCAGGTAATAGTGTTGAAGATGATCCAAAAACTAAATCTTCAAAGTTAGATTCATATGCATGTGTTACTATTGATGAAGTAGCTTTTGATCAGACAGCATTAAATGCAATCTCAGATAATCCTTGGATTTTTTCATTATGGAGCTACTAAGCATATGCTAAGTTGCAAAAAGGTATTTCTAGCTCTTCAGGTAGAAGAGTGACCATTGTAGATGGTCATGATTTAGATGTTGTTGGTGTTGGAGAAGTGAACCTTAAGTCTAGAGAAGGCAGAAATTTCACAATTTCCAATGTTCTTTATGTTCTAGACACAAAGAAGAATTTGCTCTCTATCTCTACTTTCTTGTAAAATGGTCATAAAATTGTTTTTAAGAAAGATTCATGTCAGATCCTCTCACTTAATGAGGAGCATTGTCTGCTTCAAGGTGAAAATAGAAGTGGCATGTTTGTATTATCCAAAATTAGTCATGCTACGAAGAACATGAAGTTATGGCATGCTAGATTTGGTCATATCAGTAACACAGATCTCAAGCATACCAAAGATCAAGGTATGGTGGAGAGTTTGCCTACTTTTGCTTTTTGAGATGATGCAAATTCATGTGAAGGATGTCTTGAAGGAAAGCTTCACAAACTACCTTTCAAGAAGCATGGATACATCATGGCCAATCATACATTCAGATGTGAATGGTACGATGAGAACAGATTCTATTCAAGGTTATAGGTACTTTGTTATGTTCATTGATGATTTTTTATATTCATGGATTTATGGTCTTAAAGTGAAGTCAGAGCTTTTTCCCTACTTTCAAGAAGTTCTTAGTTATGGTTGAAAATGAAAATCAGTCAAAGATCCAGATTTTGAGAAGTTATAGAGGAGGAGAGTACATTTCTAAAGACTTTAAGTCTTTTCTTGAAGACAAAGGTATCTCTCATCAAATCACTATTTCTTATACTCCAAAACAAAATGGTGTTGCAGAGAGAAAGAATAGGATACTTGTTGAGATGATGCATAGTATGATGTCATCCAAAAAGCTTTCTCCCAAGCTTTGTTTTGATGCAATACATACAACTAATCACAATTCTGAATAGGTCTTCACAAAAGCTTTAAGGGTTATCACACCTATGAATCTTATTATGGGAAGAAGCCCAATGTGAGTTCCTTCAAATTTTTTGGTTCCCCAACTTATGTTGACATTGAGAAGAAGGATAGTGGTAAGCTTGATGTAAAATCCATTAAAGCCATCTTTATTGATTATGTAATTGAAAGCAAAGGATACAGATTCTATGCTCCAAATATAGGTGATATCCTTCTCTCACACAATGCATACATTGGAGAAAGTCATATTTATGATAAGAAGGAAGAGATTCCAGCATATGACTATGCATTTTTCACAAGGAATTAGGATTTTTATATTCAACCATACAAGGGGGGTGACGAACCTACTCAAAAGAGATATTGAAGATCCAAAAAGGATTCCACCACTTTTAGGAATATGCATAAGTGGTTATATCAAACCTGGAAGGACAATGGTATAAAGGAATACACTGGAAGAACCAGAAGTCAAACAAGACTTCAGTTGAGAATGAACTAGCTACTGTTCAAGATACACTGCATAGTCCTATATGGAAGAAAGTTATACAAGAAGAGATTGATTCTATTCATAAGAATCTAATCATGGAAGCTTTGTGAGTTACCAAAAGGTTTTGAAAACTAAGATGGAGCTCCCAGTCTTTATGTTAAAGCTGAGAAAGATGTTTTAATTATTATTATCATATATGTTGATTATATGATCGTGATAGGTCCCAAGGATTCAGACCTTGAGTATTTTAAAGCAAATCTTAATCATAAATTTGATGTAAATGATTCAAGCATTTTGCATTATTATCTTGGGATTGAATTCATATACAGAGATGAGTGTATCTACATGACACAAAAAAATTTACATTGATAAATTGTTGGAAATGTTTGAGATGACAGAATCCAAGCCTATGCAGACACCTATGGATGTCAATGTGTCATTACAATTGAAAGCAGATTCAGAACCATTTGATGCTACATTATATAGTCAAGCTATTGATTGCTTAATATATCTATGTAATACATGTCCAAACATTCAACTTGTAGTTTCTCAAGTATTTAGATTCATGCACATTCAGCTCAAGATTCAGTGGAATTCAGTTAAGAGATATATTTTGAGATATCAAAAGTTTTACAGGTTATTGAACCTTGTACTATTTTGACATTGAAGGGGGGAATCGTTGGAAACAATGTCCCAATATAAGCATATAATGTATATGTTGTAGCTTCACTTCAAGAAAAGAAAGTGGGTGCCTTGGCTAAGGTAGGCACCTCCCAAAGTTGTGGCACGAGTTCAAGTCCCACCAGTAGTAGCACACAATGGCGGATGTCCTTCTTGTAAAACTAAATCAATGGTGCAAAGTTTGTTTTGCATTTTTCAAAAAGTTCCAATTTTGGCAGTGCAAGATTTGTGTAGTTTTGTGGTTTCATGTGGAAATCCTACTTTTAAAGATTACTTTTAGCAAGGGGTTAGCTCCTATATAAAGAGAGGCCAAGCTCATTGTTCATCATCTTCTCATGCTCAAGCTAGAACACTAGCTCAACACAAGGAGGAGGTCATCTTAGAGGAAGTGTTCTCACACACTTGGAGGAGGTGTACTCTACATTAGGAGATCTTAGAGGAGTTCATGTCAGCTTACCATTAGCATTGATTGTTGAGTTATAGTGAGTAACAAGTCTATTTCTATTCCTACTTGTTAGATTTGGGTTTGTTGTAAAATAGTTCTAAAATGTATATATTCTTCATATTCTCACACACATACTCTTCATACCTCTTAGGCACACAATCTCTTGTATCTAGTTCCTATTTTTGCCTAGATTAAGATATTGTCAGTTTGTATCATATTCACATTTGTAATTTGAAATTGGAATATAGATAGTGTAGGTGAGCACTCTAGCTTACCGTACACTTTAAAAACCTATCTATTCTCTCTCTACCTCTCACTCATCTATTTTTTAGTCTTAAGGTGTGTATGCTAAGGTTCATGCATTGGAAGATCTTGTAAACCTATGACTATTGTTATTGAGGCCCACCCCACTTCCAATAGTTTTTCCCTCTAGCTTGTATATATGCCTATAACCCTCATGGGTTAATTATCTATTTTACATTCACTTCATAATATATTTTGCATTGTCTTATGCTCCAAGATTCTTCTTCACCCTTGTGTTGTTCATGTGCTTTTGTAGACCTTGAACTCCAACAATTTGGTATTAGATCGCGTAGCCACTTCATCTAGGGCATCCTTGACATCCCTCTGATCACAATCTCAGAATCACACAAAAATTGGTGAGCATACTCAAGGCTATTAAGAGCTCAAAACTGCTTTGCTTTGTGGTTTCTAAATTTGGATTTGAGCCTTTTTGCCCTCCAAATGCACTATGAAAGCGATTGTGTAGGCAATTTGTCCTTTTGTGCCAAACATATATACAGGTTTTGGTTTGCCAATATATGTACATCGAAGTCTGGTACAATTTTGAGAGAGCACAACAAGGTGTTTCTGTTCAACTTTTTAAGATATAGTCATTTTTTTGTATCAAGGCCCATTGTGGGCATATATGATGCATTATGTATTAATAACAAAAGAATTCTGGAAAATTATATAGGGTGTTGAAAAATGTCTTACTACACCCACAAATATATTTATTGAAGGTTATGCAAATGGTATTGAAGATTATAATCTTCAATCTCCTAGTCATGTATCATTCTTGTTGCACCTATTGCAAAGAAACTTTGTTGAGAATCACAAAAATGCTTAGGCACATACATTGATAGCTTTGTTTATCAAACATGCCATTATCCCTAATATTTGCTCTTGCAAGTCAACAAAGGATGCTTGGAATACACTTACAACTTTATATGACGGAAGAAATGAAGCTTGTGTTGCTTACCTCTCAAAAGAGTTGGAGAGTGAGCATATGAATGAAGGAGATTCTATGGACAGTTTTTTGAGAAAGATCAAAGATTTGAAGGATCAGTTGATTTATGATGATGAAGTCTTGCCATATAGTTCACTTGTCCATATTGTTCTTAAAGATCTTCAAGATTCATATCAGGGTTTTGCTTCTACTCTTTGATTGATGATGAAAGGCAATCCAAATTCCTTAACATTTGAGGATTTAGTCTCCATTTTGTTGTAGGAAGATTATTCAATGCAAAACATGTCAATTATGCATGTTGGAAATCAAGCTTTCTTAGCTCGTCAGAATGGGAAAGTAAATGGAGCTCATCTACTAGTAAGTAGAAATCTGCTAATGATGCACAATGAAAGAAGAAAGACAAAGATAAGAATAAAATTGAAGAGCAAAAACATTTTTGTAGATATTTTAAGGAAAATGATCATGTCAGAAAGATTTATCCTAAATTGGTTTGCAAAAGAGACAAAGACGAAAGAGGTCAGAATGCTTGTTGCAAAGGCCTCTACACCTTTAATTCGTGACTTTTATTGATGATTTCTCTTGGCATGCATGGGTGTATCCATTGAAAGCGAAATCCAAAGTGTTTCAAATAGCTCTTGGTTATGGTAGAAAATATGTCAACATGTAAATTGGGCATACTCCATTCTAATCGATGTGGGAATACATGTTTTCTAATTTTAACGCATTTCTCATTGAGAAAGGGATAAAACATCAGTGTACAATTTCGTATACACCTCAAAAAAATGGAGTTGTTGAAACAAAGGACAAGTCTCTCATGGAAATGGTGAGGTATATGGTCAAAAGTCAGGCTTTACCATATAGCTTCTGGCTCGATGACATGTTGCTCATTGGTCCTAATGAGAAGCATATTTTTGAATTTAAAGCTGATTTGTATGCCTATTTGAGATGTTGAATTTGGGGCATTTACACCATTATTTGTTCATGCAATTTATTCAAGTTAATGGATGAATAGTTTTGTGTCAAACAAAACAAATTGACACATTATTGTAGCATTTTGGCCTTGAAGATTGCAAACCTATTGCCACTCCCATGGAAATAGGTTTGTGATTGAGTCTTCATGATACTAGAGATGCATTTGATGTTGTTCTCTATCAGCATGTTGTTGGATGCTTGATTTACTTGTGCATAACATCACTTGATATTCAATTTTTTGTCTCTCATATGAACACATTTATGCATTGGCCATGTGTCATGCACTGGTAGGCGATTAAGTGCAGCTTTTTCTACTGAGTGGTACCTATCTACTTGGATTGTTTTATCCCAAGGGGGGACCATTACTACCAAATTTACATGCTTTTTCTAACTTCGACTGGGTTGGTTGCTATGACACTCGTGTTTCCACTAGTGATTTTTGCTTCAAGCTTGGTAGCCATGCATATATCAATTGAGAAAGAAGTAGCCTATTGTGGCTACTTCTAGTTGTGAGGCTTAGTACAGGACAGTTTGCATAGTGTTGAGTTTGTGTGGCTCATATGCCTTTTAGCGATTTGGGTGGTGTTCAATCTTTTTCCACCACCATCTTCATTGATAGACAGAGTGCAGTGATAGTTGCGAGGAATCCTGTGTTCCATATTTGCACAAAGCACATTGATGTTCACTATCATTATGTTAGGGGGAGGTTCTTTTTGGAGAGATTAGTTTGGCTTATGTACCCACACAGGATAATGTTCCAAGCATTTTAATAAAGGCTCTACCGAGGGAGAATTTTGAAGCTTTTCACAAAGCTTTTGGCTTACTTCCTTTTGTGGATTCATCTCTTTCAACATTGCTTGGCACTTCCTTATACATGAGTGCAAGTTCCTTGTTCACCGTATCACTCCCTGGGGGGATTTGTTATATATCTCAATAGTGATCTGTGTGAACACACTTAGGATTGTGAGCATGCTTTTTTTCCTCTTTAAGAGGTTTTTTTCCCTCAACTTGTATATATGCCTATAACCAACAGGTCGATGATCGTTCATACATTCACTTGGTAATACATTTTGTATTGTATTATGCTCCAAGCTTCTTCTTCTTCTTCTTCTTCTTCTTCTTCTTCTTCTTCTTCTTCTTCTTCTTCTTCTTCTTCTTCTTCTTCTTCTTCTTCTTCTTCTTCTTCTTCTTCTTCTTCTTCTTCTTCTTCTTCTTCTTCTTCTTCTTCTTCTTCCTTATGCTATTTTTGTGCTTTGACAGACCTCGAACTTCAATAGTGGCATCCATACACTTCCTAAAAAGATATTTACTCAAAAGAGAATTGCATATATTATTAGAAAGAAGTTTCCTACCAAGTGCTATTGCTTATGGTTATGCAAAATGTGAGCCATGAAGGTGCTATTCTACATAGTAATTTTTATCTCATCATCCATGTTCATCTTTGTGTTTTCAATTAAGAAAAAGTTGAATTAAACTCATTTAGATGAGTAGAAACACTATTGAAATCTTTCATATGCAAGTCATAAAGCTTTCTTATCGACTATGCCTTTTTGATGTAGTGTTGTTTTCATAGGTGTCACATAGCTTCTACCATAGCTCCTTTGAGATCTCACAATCAAGAACTATGAAGTAAATATTATATATCAAATGTAAGAAAATCATGGACATAGGCATGTAATCTAGCTCTTTACAATCATCATCATCCATATCAATGGGATCCTTTGCATGAATACCAATGGGCTTCCATTGTCTTCTCTGAATAAGGACATCATATATCTAATTCTTCTACAAGGATAATTTAAATCTATCAAACTTGATATCAAAGCCATGTTTTCCTTGCAAAATATATTTTTTCTTAGAGTTACTTACATTGCCCCTTGATCCTCAAAATGTCTTTGACAATTTTAATGCCATTATAAAAAAACATATTTAGTAGCATCAATATCTAAAACAAAAATATGGTTGAGTCCCAAAGTCTACAAACATTTTTTTAATGTTCCCATGAAAATGGGTATGTGATCAATAAAAGAACTAGCTAGTTGATAAAATAGTGTGAAAAACTAAGTATGAATCCAAAAATCAGCCCTTATATGGTTGAACTATCAACTCTCCATAGATTTCCATAGATTCTCCTCTATAAATATGACATATGATCATATAAGCATAATCATGTCACTACCCAAAATTTCATCTAAGAATGATTGAAACCATAACTACATAGTATTCAAATGATTTCTCACTATATATACTGAAAACACCAAAAGCTAATTTGGCTATTATGCACCTATAGATCCACTATCATACATCTCATATAGAAAGGCTAGTGTATTTCCTACACCTGGATCACCAAAAAGATATTGTTTGGTATCTCACAAACCTCACCATGACACTCTTTAAGACATTAAAAGGCTTTATTCAAATCATAAAAACATGAAAAAAAACCATGTGGGTGTATGTAAGTGATATCCATAGATTGTATATGTGTGTGTATGTGTGTGTGAGCCAAACGAAACAATAGAGCTGAACTCAAGCAAAAATATATGCCAAACTTTGTCTATAAAAGGACTTGGACACTCATGCATACCAAGGAGAAAGCTACGAATAATAGTGGTGGATGCTCCTACTACAATTGATACATGTCCAAAGGACCTTTCAACTCAACTTAATGGCACGAAGAAAGCCTAAGAAAGTTAGATATCATTTGTACAAATTAAAAAATTAAAAAAATAAAAAAAAAAACATGAAGAAAATTTGTATTGAAATTCTTGAACCTATGTGTTGAGACAATGCACCAAAGAATTTCAATGCATGTACAAAAATCACCCCAAAAAAACATGTTGAGCAAGCATTTTGAATGCAAAAGTAGATCTTCAAAGAACCAAAGAATGGTCAATGTGATTCCAATCCATGTCTTTCCCCCTCCTACATCCCTCAAGCGAGTGTTGCTTAGTGGTGGAAATCAGTTCCCTTACATACAACCAATGGTGCCAATAGTGACAAGGATGACAAGGAAATGACAAGGTATGTCAAGATCTATGGCTTGGTGTTCTTCTTTGAAGTAGCCATGGATTTGCATAATGTTGTAGGTTTTGATTGCATTGTGTAGACTATCGACATGTGCATCCATGCATAGAACTTCTTTGATAAAAATGAATGGGAGTTTCCTAGCTCCTCAAAGTTGCATGGACTATCTTTTTGGAAGATGAAGATGATGCTCCCCATACTTATACACATAGATATGTAGAAAAACGTAGAGAACTAGAGAGCTCAAATTCATAGCTACACAGGTTTTACAATAGGTGGTCTCAATATAGTGTGTGGTTGACTAACCCGCTATATATTGAGACCACCTATTGTAAAACCTGTGTATACAATATTTCTTGGTGGTCATTTCACCATTCACAATGTTAATGCAAAAAATTCATTCAATAGGTTCATCAAAGCTAAAACCAGGTGCAACTAACAAAAATCCTAAAGAATTGGTGAGTGAAGAAAGATAGGTGCTCTTGAAATAGGTTTTCCTTCATTTTTCCTTAAAAAATTTCCAAAAAACATTTTGGAATAATTTAATTCTTAGTTTTATGTATTTGGTCACCATTTATGCCAAATATTGGCTCAACGTGAGTTGAGAGATTACAAACAACTTATAAGCCTTCAAATAGTGTAAAAAACTCCAACCATTATACTGACTATGGTCTCAAATTATAAGCTTTAACATACATAAGGCATGTTGTAGAGATTTGGCTTTGTTAGGTTCCCCCTCAAACCTCCCTCAATCCATCTCTCACATCATCCATAACCTGATATGAAAAAAAAGTATAACAATTAATAATGTTTTTTACAATATGCAATGCCCAAAAATGGACTCCCTAATTCATGGACATTGCTTCATATCAAGTTCACTTTCACAATAGGGTTCTTTTTTTCCTTATGCTTAGCGCATAATAAAATTAGTTCCTAAAAACTTGTCAAGTTTTAGCAACCAAAACTCAATTAAAAAAATCAATCCTTTGAACTTTCATAGTTCTTAGATTTGTGCTCATGCTCTCTCATAATTAAGTGTGCATTCTAAACAATCACTTTAATTATCTTTTCATATAGCGCTTTATTTCTATGATTTATCTTGTCCAAGTTCAAGATGTTAAGAAGTACTAAATACATCTAATTTTCATTAAAGTAAACATAGGCCTTTGTGTATTATTCATACTCATCCCCCATCTTCTCTTCATCAAGGAAAAGAAACTATCATGACCTTCAATGAGTATTACTAGGTAATCCAGTTGATTTTTTTTGCAAAAACTATCATGATCTTCAACGACTATTAAAAACTCAACTTTGTGGTGAATAGATTTGGCATTCTTATCCATACTCATCCCCCATCTTCTCTTCATCAAGGAAAGAATCATGTACGTTATAAAAATAATAATAATAAAAAAAGGAATGAACAAAAAAAACCCTTTTTCATTTTATACTTGAAGTTAACAAACAACTTAAGTGGGTATCTTATTCACTTAAAATCACAATTTGCCATTAAGAAGCATCCATATCATAAAATTTTGAAATCCAAGAAATGAAGTTTATAGAAGAAGATTTATCTATGCATTATATCAAAATCTTGATAGATTCCAAACGTGTAAATTTTTATTAACACCCTTCATTTATAGTATACTCAACCTAAGCATTTTAGTGTTTAAATTTTAATGATAAACATAAAGGTATACTAAAACTTTCCTACCTTAATGTTCTCATCTGCCTCTCATGGTTCTAGCATCATAAACACAACATAGATGTTACACTTCATGCACCACAACCACACTATATAACTTTGGTGGAGATATCCAACCCTACTCACCCTATATGCTAAGACTCCTTATTTAATTAGAACTATGGATTGGAGTGACATGCATGATTCACTCATTCAAAATCCACCCAAATTTCAGATAAAGAAATGCACTAATAAGGATTAAATGCTTAGTTTTCATATCTTTTACCCTCCTGTTATGTAATCTCTATATAGACTTAGGATCATTGGTAGTTTATGATGGGCGTTAACCTAAGTTTGGGATCCATTCCTCTTATATAATCTAAGATAGTATTTTTCCTACCCATGCCATAGGTTTTTGTCTTCATTTTGAATTTCCATAATTCTGATTTCAAATTGTAACCTCCTCTACTTTCATCTATAAGGAGGGTCACTATACATCATTCATATATATGCATTAATGAATGAAGAATGATGTGCTTTTTGTATTATTTAACTTCAATTGTCTCACGGGAGCTACTTAAAAGTTGTATTACATCTTTACAAATGACATGAAACTTCTTATTGCATTTTATGATGCCTAGCCACAACCGTGCTATGGATTTATCCCTTCCCTTATACTTTTCTTTCCTTCATAGTTGTACAAATTTACCTTCATTCATCTATCATTCCAGAATCCCTTTTTCCAACACACACCTATTCATAACAACTTTGTAGAGTAGTTTTCTTTCAATTTTTCCTGGACGTTTTGCATTTTCTTAGTTCTCAACTACATTTTGGCATTAGTATCATGATATGTTAGATTCCCCTATCCTTCTTGCTTCATAGCTTCTCATGTTTACATTTTCCTACACTTATTGAGTCTATTGGACATGGATACATTTTAAGGTTTGAGATGTTTCATTTTGAGTCGTTTGTAATGTACTATGGAGTTACTATCTATGCTTTAGGTTTTGGTAACCTTATAATCATGGTTTATGGATCTATCATGGATGTGAAAATGAAACTTGGAGGTGCTCCTTCAATGATTGTGAGTGATCATCGAGGTCAACAATCAATCATGAAAACTTCTCATCTTCCTTCAAGTAGTGATTCAAATCACTATCAAAGTGGTATGTATCAAGGAAATTTGAATTTATGTTGCTTTCTCATACCAGCTTCTATCATCTACATATCAAGTATGTGTTGTAATTAAAGTACTAAGGAAGCACACAAACAACACGAACAAGAAGAAGAATCTTGGAGTACAACTAAGTGTATTACTAATTCCATGTACAAAATATAGATAACCCATTAGGGTTATATGAGCATATACAAGACAAGGGAAAAGACCTCCTAAAGAGGGGAAAAAGTTTGCCAGTGGTCCTAAGTGTGTTTTCACATGCATCACTACTGAAATATACTAACAAATCCCACATGGGCTTGGTGTGGTGAAGAAGGAATTAAAACTCATGTAGAAGGAAGTTTCAACCAATTGTGGACAGCAAATTGAATATCGTTTCCAGTGATGCATATATGAATGAGGCATCCAACATCTTGTTAATAAACAGAAACATCAAATGAATCTCCAACATCATGAAGACTCAATTGTAAACCTATTTCCATGGGAATCGCAATTGTTTTATAACATTTGAGGCTAAAATGCTTCAATAAACTTTCAATGTATTTACTTTGATACAAAGGGATGCTTCCATCAACTTGGGAATGCCCAAAAGTGATGCAAATGCCCCAAATCTGAACGATTCCCATAACACCTATGAAAAGTTGTCAACACATGTGACAACATTTACTATAGGAGCAGGCTCAACTAAAGTGAAGAAATTGTGTTGCAAGGTAATACGCTTCGTTACACCACTATCAAAATACCAAACACCTGAATCCACTCTAAACATACATTGTTCATGAGCTGATACATCACAATTGCAATGAGTCATAAATGCCCATTAATCATTCTAAACAAGGCTAGTAGACTCAATTTTAGGAGTAGAGGCCTATGCATCAACCATTTTAGCCTCTTTCTTCCTTGCCTCTTTTGCATCCAAATTACGACAACTCTTAATGACATGATCACTTGCCTTATATTACTTGCAAAAATGTTTTTGCTTCTCTATTTTCTTGTCATCTTTATCCTCCTCCTTTGACTTTGTAACATGAGTAGGTTTTTTCTTAATAGTAGATGAGCTCAATATACCTTTGCTCTTCTAACTAGCTAAGAAAGCTTGATCTACAACACACATAATTGACCTATTTTTTTCTAAATTGATCCTCTTGCAACAAAACATGGAGTAACTCTTTAAGATTTAAGGCATTTGGATTGCCTCTCATCATCAAACAAAGAATAGAAGCAAAACTTTGATAAGAATCTAGAAGACCATTAAGAACACACTGCACAAGTGAACTATCTAGCAAGATTTCATCTACAACAAACAATTGCTCTTTCAAATTTCTTAATCTTTGTCATAAAAGTGTCCGTTAAACCTCCTTCATTTATATACTCACTCTCCAACTCTTTTTGAAGGTAAAAAATACCAACCTTATTTCTTGTCTGTTTTAGTGTAGCAAGAGTATTCCAAGCATTTCTTGTTGTGCATGAGCAAATCTGAGGGATAATGGCATATTTGATAGATAAATCTATCATCGCACATGTATGTGCATCTTTGTGATCCCAATGAAGCTGCTTTGCACTATGTACAATAGGAATCACGTTTGGACTAGGAACATCAAGAACATCATCTTCAACACCACTTGCATCATTTATTGTCACATGTATTTAAAACCTCGCACAATACTCTACAAGCCTTTTGCTACCAATACATGATGCATCATGTATATCCATAATGGGTAGTTAGAACCATTCAACTAATCCTCAACAATCAACATAGAAATACATCATTGCTTTTAGTCATGGCTAATGTTGTACCTTGATATAAAAAATTGATTATTCATTTAAACATTTCAACAGATATCCCCGATTAAGCTCTGATAGACCTGTGGTAGACTTTGAACTACTTGTACTAAATCAAAATTGTATAAATTTTTGGCATGAAAGGAGAGAATCGCCTACATAGTCACTCTGATAGTGTGTTCGGGGGGCCGAAACAAGTTCAGATCAATTTTTTGACCCCACATATTGAAGTTGTTTTGAAGTACTAATGATCTAGGGTATGTTCACCATATTTT
This sequence comes from Ceratopteris richardii, assembly GCA_020310875.1. Lineage (NCBI taxonomy): Eukaryota > Viridiplantae > Streptophyta > Polypodiopsida > Polypodiales > Pteridaceae > Ceratopteris > Ceratopteris richardii. Next base: position 22,761 of record MU264499.1, read on the forward strand.
GTGCTATAGATAGTGCCTGGTAGGGTGTCGATAATGCCATGTAAAAAACGATGACTTACTCTGATACCAATTCTTTGAGTTTGGCTTCAAGCTAACACTGAGTGTATTACTATGTGAATGTACAAAAGATAAATATCCCATTAGGGTTATATGCGTATAAACAAGCTCAAGGAAAAAACCTCCTAAAGAGGGAAGAAGTGCCCCAAGTAGTTATGGTGAACTATAAATGGTAATGTGTTGAGAGTGCAATGTGGTGAGTGTATAATTCACTTTTTAACATTTGACATGGTGGAAAGTGAAGGGATCATGTTAAGTGTATTGTGGTGCTCCCTTCTCTGCATGGAAAGAAGACCCAAGCCATTGCTCCAGAGATGCCTTATCCTATTACGTACTGTGCTACTCCCTTCTCTGCATGGAAAGAAGACACAAGCCATTGCTCCAGATATGCTTTGTGACAAGATGCAAGATAATGTCCATGATCCAAAGTATCAAATTAATGTCAAATGAGATGCATGAGACTTTTGAGCTCCTTTAGATATAGTGTCTCCATATTTGATGGCGACACAATTTCATATATAGGATATTGTATGCCTCTTATTCATGTGTTGAAATTTCAAATGAGTAAGATCTAACCCAAAGATAATAATGGATGATGTCAATCAACAGATGATTAATAAAATATTGTGATTCTCTATGGACAGAAGTAGAATTGAGTAAACAATCAAGCTCTCCATGATGTCAAATCAAACCTACAATTAATTATGCATTTATGTCATGTGATTGAATCTATGGAGAGAGGTAGAATTAAGTAAAAATCAAGACCTCAATGATGTCAAATCAAATCTGCAATTAATTATGTATTTATGTCATGTGATTGAATCTTGACTAACTCTCCACATGAAAGTATGATTACACCAACAAAAACTCAAAACATGCTCATGTGAACTCCCACCTAGTATCCCATCACTCAAAAAAGGTCTTTTCAAAGGTCTTCACATGTCTCCATCAAGAAATGATATCTTATCTTCTCAAGTTTGACATCATGTATTTATTCTGGTTCATTCCAGTATTATTCACACAAAACATCTATTGACATAAGCAATCAACTCATGAGCCACTAATAGTTTCTTTCAACCATTCATTATGGTTCTCATCATCCAAAGTAAAATCACTCACCATCCACACAAGCTTAAATGAATCAAAATGCACAGCCTTAAGCAACTAGTAACCCTGTTTAGATAGCTCGCTTATTTATAAAAGCTGACTACCCAATGTATACTTGAAGTGGAGTATCATGACCTTGATTCTAAGGATTTCAATACCATAATATAATTTTCAATGAGCTCAATTTGATCATCGAAATCCTTAGAATCAAAGATTCCAATTATCAAGTATTCCTTCTTTCAAGATTGTGACTATTGTGTTGATTCAACATGCATGCCTCTTTCTTTCCTACTCTCAATTTATTGTACGACGCCCCAAATCTAGCTATCTATCTATCACAGCTCTCTTCTCTTTGAATATTTTTCTTTCATGCTTTCAAAAATCTTCCCTCTTTTACATTTTTTATTGCCTCCTTGAAATCTAATGTGATTGCAATCTTACCATTTGGAAAACAAATACTACAATCGTAAACCGATGGGCACAACATCTGCACATGTAAGGCTGTTTGGTTGGGTTGTTTGCCTCTTGAGACGGGGGTGAGGGTTCAACCCTTGTCATAGCTTGAGACAAGGGTAGACACGGGCGAGGGTTCAACCCCTCCCTATGGCAGGATCATTGTGGGCCCTTGGCCAATGTACTATCTTCAAGCATATTTAAACTAGTTGCCTTCACGTAATCCTATCCAAGTGTCATCTAATCCTTGCTTTGTGGGATACGAGGGGTCCCATGGGTACTATGCCCCTTCACCTATACACTTGTTCTATCAATCAAATTCAAGCTGTCAAGGAGATTATGTTTCGGCCAAACCTCCTCTTTATAAAACAATAATAATAAATAAATATAAAAAATAAAAAACCTACGGGGAAAATTTTTGATTCCATCATACATACTACAATCCACTCATATCAATGTTTCAAAGCATTGTCCCAAGAACGCAGCCTTGAGTCATAATACATCTTCTATAGTTTAGGAGCTCTCCTAAGGGGCAACCTACAAACATTTCTTAGACTTAGCTCAACCATTTTAATTTCTCTCACAATTGATCATGTCATATCAATGTTTCAAGGCATTGTCCCAAGAATGCAGCCCTGAGTCATAATACATCTTCTATAGTTTAGGAGCTCTCCTAAGGGTCTTTTGCAACCTACAAACATTTCTTAGACTTAGCTCAACCCATTAACATTTCTCTCACAATTGATCATGTCGTCTTGGGCTTTCTAAAATGAATATTGATCATTGAGGCAGGTGTACAAGTTGAAGATATGAGAGACCGAAGAAATAACATCAAATAGCATATACAAATATGTATAATGTTAAGCAAAAAAAATGCAAGTACAAACTAGAGTAGCAGAACAATGTTGTTTTGGTGTACAAATCCTACAATTTAAAGATATACAGATGAGTCGAGTATATGCACAAGGAGCCTATCCATTTCACGAGTATGATACCAGTTTGTACGTATGACTTGGAATAATATAATATCTAAACTTAATATGCAAAGGAATATGGAATTCTTTCCCATTTACCTTGAAAGATATGCCAAAAATAAGAATAGACCGACTTGAATATCAAAACTGAACACATGCAGTCAAAATTGCCCAACAAATCAAGGTAACTTGGTGTGCAAGAGCTCTTTTTTTTTTGTGAACGAAAATGGGGTTTCAAAAAGGGGGGGGGGGGGGGGGGGGGGGGGGGGGGGGGGGGGGGGGGGGGGGGGGGGGGGGGGGGGGGGGGGGGGGGGGGGGGGGGGGGGGGGGGGGGGGGGGGGGGGGGGG
>MU264500.1:0-25688 GCA_020310875.1 Ceratopteris richardii
AATGCCACAAGCAGTAATCAGGTCCCCATTTGACAAATCATGAAGTGTAAATCTATCATCAACAAATTTCACAACCAAGCCAATCTTGGCTATGCAAAAACTGATAACATATTTTTCTTGATCCCTAGCACAAACAAAGCATCTGACAAAGTGAAAGAACTACCATCAGCAGTAGTCAAAATGATCTTACCAACTCCCATAATAGCATAAGAGGAGTTGTTAGTGCATGTAATAGTATTCCCTATAGGAGTAGTGAAGAGAAGAAACTACAGTGTGAGGTAATATGTTTGGTCACCCCATTATCAAAGTACCAAACATTTGAGTCTACTCCAGAGATGCACTGCTCATAAGAAGATGGGTCAAAATTGCAAAGAGTAGTAATGCCCATTCTTCTTCCTGCACAAGTTCAACAGACTCTATTTTTGGTGTAGATGCCTGTGCAACAACCATTCTAGTCTCTTTCTTCTTTGCCTCTTTAGGAGCCAATTTTGAACAGTTTCCTTGATATGAACATTTCCTTTACAGTACTTGCAAAACAATTTCTGCTTTTCTGATTTCTTTTCATTTTGGTCTTCCTTCTTCAAATGTGCATCATTAGCAGATTTTTGCTTACTAATTGAAGAGCTCCATTTTCCTTTGCCCTTCGAACTAGCCAGGAAAGCTTAATCTACAACATGCATAATGGACTTATTCTACCTCGACTGATCTTCCTGTAACAAAAAAGAGACTAAATCCTCAAATGACAAGGCATTTGGATTGCCTTTCATCATCAATCGAAGAGTAGAAGCAAAAACTCTGATATGAATCAAGAAGACCATTTCAAACGGTCTGCACAAGTAAGCTATCTAGTATAACTTCATCAGCAAAAATCAATTGTTCCTTCAAATCTTTGATCTTTGTTAGAAAACAATCCATATATTCATCTTCATTCATGTGCTCACTCTCCAATTTTTTTTGGAGGTAACCAACATGAGCCTCATTCCTAGCTTGGTACAATGTGGTAAGTGTATCCCAAGATCCTTAGTTGTTTTTGTAAGAGAGAATGGGAGGAATGGTGGCATGTTTGACAAACAAAGCTATCAATGCATGTGCCTGAGCATCTCTATCATCCCAACAAATCTGCTCTACAGTAGGAGCAGCAGAAACCACAATACAAATAGGAATATGTAGAATATCATCATCTTCGACACCTTCTACATCAGCTTCAGTACCTGCAGTTGTAACAGTTGCATGTGTGAGACATTTCTCAACACCTGTAGAATGTTCCATAGTCCTTTTGCAACCAATACACGCATCATGTAAGCCCACAACAGGTAGTTGGTACCATCCAACTTATCCTCAACAACCAACATACAAAATACATGACTGTTTTGAGCCATGTCCGGTGACTAATATACCTTGATGTGGAAAATTGACTATATCTCAAAAAGTTGAATAGAACTACCTAGAAGAATTCTGTTAAACTTGTAGCACACTTTGAGACCCTTATACTTGTGAACTGAAACTAGTATATACCTTTGGCACAAAAAGACAAAATAGCCTCCAGAAGCGCTTTGATAGTGCGTTTGGAGGTCCAAACAAGCTAAGATCACGATTTCAGAACCATAGAGCAAAGTAGTTTTAATCTGGAAACACGTTGAGTATGCTCACCAAAATTCGTGCGATTGTGAGACTCCAACTGGAGAGGTGTCGACGATGCCCTAGATGAAGCGGCGACCTACTTTGATACCAATTGTTGGAGTTGGACGTCTATGGAAGCACCCAAACAGCGTAAGGAAGAAGAAGCTTGGAGCTCAACACAATACTGAATGTATTACCACTAGAATGTACAAAGATAAGTATCCCATTAGGGCAATAGGCATATATACAAGCCAAGGGAAAAACCTCCTAAAGAGGGAAAAAAGTGCCCCTGTGGTCCTAGTGTGTTCACACACATCACTACCTAAATATATCAACATTATGAATGGAGATCTCGTTTTGGATACACATCAGCTTGGGACCAAAGGGTCTATTGGACTTCATGCAATGAATTGGATGATGAAATATTTTACCTTGCATTGAGGTTATGCCTAAAACTCGAAGGTTACACTTGTCAGATAACTTTACTCATTGAGACGTATTTCAAGTATATAAAGAAGATATGGAAAGTAGAAATGAGAAGTATGTGTTGTATCCTCACTTTACTTGATTATGCAAGGAGGAGTTTAATAATGTGACTATTCCTTGTAAAGTTAGAATGGATGAGTGTTCAGTTTGCACCACTTTGAAGAACATGGCATAGGGGGTTACAACACCACAATAAAAAGAAAATTTTAAAAGCCTTCTTAGGAACCATCATGAGAGTCAAGATTTGGAAAGAAAGAGAGCAATTCATCATCGAATTATGGCGCTCGAAAATTTGGAGCTTTATATGTGTTTATTGATTGATGGTATAGATCACAAGAAAAACATTTTTGCCCCATTTTTATTGCATCCCTAAGGACATTGGATGAATTCCTTGTGCAAATGCATTTGATTGGTTTTGATATACAATGAGACTTTAAAGTCCAAGGTTTTCTTCACATATCCAAATGTGCATATTGATCCAAACCTTACGGTTACTATCATTCATTAGGTTTTGCAATCATGGAAGGGTCTTTTGCCACCAACTCTATATTTGCAGCTTGATAATACTGCAAGAGAGAAAACAAATTCTACAATTTTTTGATATTTATGCATGCTTATTGATAGACAAGTGTTTCAAAAGGTTAAGGTAAATTTCCTTTTGTTTGGGCACACTCATGCACATTGAACAAATGTCCAATACGTTCTCTAAGAGGTTTGCATTTAATAATGCTTTTACTCTTCCAATATTGTCTGAGTTGATTTCAGAAGCATATACTCCAAAACCTGAAGCTCAACACCTTACATAGATTTATTAGTTTAAACATTTTTGCTCAGTAGGCCTTGACAAGAGTGCTAAGATTTTGGCGCCATTGCACAATATTAGTTTCAACCATGTATTCTTGATGAGGAGGGTTGATGACATAACCCGTTTATTTGCAAAGCAGTATTCATGTTCTCGTGGGTGGGAGCCTAAAGATGGATGCTCATTATTTTTGCAAGTGCCTAATTTTTCTGTGTATGGTGGAGAACAAACACCATATAAAGATAAAAACAATATGGAAAGATGTGGAAATGTGGTTGATCAAAGTAAAAGGTGGATGCATGTACTTATTGAAAAGAAGAGACATATTGAGTGTGAAAACAATATGCTGGATGTATCTTGGTGGGATGCATTTTTCAATCATCAAGAAGAGATTATAAAGAATATGATTGGTAGTCATTGGTCAATTAATGTTCCATTCACATGGGATTTTTGTACACAAAATTTAGTGCATGTGGTCCAAGCATGTAATGCACATGCACTTCCTAGTTTTATAAATCCACTAGAAAGGAATACTTATGTAGGCCCAAGGATGACAAAAGAGGCAAAAGCAAGATGGCAAGGAATTTAAAAGAAATAAATTTTGGAACACTTATTGCAGTCCTTGCTAATGGTGATGAGGCTACCATACCATTTTGGATTGCGAAAGTTTTAGAGGTTAGTAAATATATTGATCAAAGAATAGAGGCTTTGATAGTGCATTGGTATTAAAATAAAAGTAGTAATGCATTTACAAGTAAATATAACCTAGAAATGGTATGTGACACCAAACAAAGAGGCTCAAAAAAAAGAAAAAGAATAAGCGAAGCACATCCAATCTTAAAATGAATGATGTAGCTATTCTTGTTTATGATTTTGCCTTAACAAAAACAGGATACTCGAGGGAAGCAACCATCAATATCATAAAGCAAAAGCTTCTATCTGTACGTGGTAAAGCTAATCATGGGAAAACATGAAGATTTGTGCATGATCTTGCAAAATTTGGTATGTACTTAGATGAAGATAGAGCTCTTGTGGATATAGAAGAAGAAGAGAGCTCTCTACAGTCTCAGGCTGAATCAAGTGCATAAGGTGATGGGGGTGTAGACATAGATCAAGAAAGTTGTGAGTTGAGCTAAGAATCCATAACATTTTTAGTTCTTATATAAATGCTCCAAAGTATTTTGCTCCAAACCATGTTCTATAGCAATTTTGAATAACTATCAGATATCCACCATTGAAAACATGTTCAATGTTTAATTTTTGTTTAATCTTTTCCATCACTTTTATATTTTTTAATGTAGATTTTGGACATGTCAATGTTAAATAGAGTGAAATTTTGGTCACATTTTGAGCTCCTTTTTAAAGAAATTACAAAAAAGTCTAAAAATCACATTTTTTTCACTTGATTTTTGAAATATGTGTATACTGGTATAAAGGTTTTTGAAGATAAGATGCAATTTGCTTGATTTTTGAGGAGGGTGTTCTCTTTTTGTGACATAGTTCTCATTTGTTATGACTTGCTGTTTACCAAACAACAATGCTCTTTGGACATAAGAAGAAAAGGTTTCCCACATCTTCTATACCATTTAAACATCGCTTATGCCATGGACTTATCCCACAAATCTTGTTGGCTTTGACATCAGTCCAAATTATCGGATGAAGAATTTACCACATAAGGACCGGTTACTTATTCTCAATGAGAAATGCCAAAGGTCATGGAACTTGAAGTCCCATTTGATATTGTCTAGTTTTTACACCATTTCTTATTAAGCATGGAATACCGAATACTTGGAATTTGATCCAAGTTGTTGCCATTGTGCCATTATATGCCTTGTATTTGAGGGGGATTATTGCCTTGGACAAGGTTGGGCTTTGAGGAATCCCAAGAGAACATTCTATCTCTTAATAGACACCAATCATCATAGTCCACTCTCCACTATAAATTAATGTCTTCGAAATTGACCCAATATCGTTTCTCATGATTCCAAAGGTTTTTCCACAAGTGAAACCCTGTTTCCATAATTTCTTTGCTCTTTGAAGAGTTTTGAATTCGATTTTAGCTATAACACTCTTGATTAGGGAACAAAATTGAATTGTTTAATACTTGCAACCCACTTCCAATCATCATTTATCTTGAGGTAAGGTTTCATCTTGTTCCAATCTCTCCAAAGCAAACAAACTAGATCTCAATCTTTAGGCATAATAGGAAAAGGGGAGATCATCAAGGTCAGAAATTGTATCCTTCCCATTTGGGCAGCCCAATGAGAGCTACTTCATTTCTTTTTTCTAAAAATTAGTTTGTCCCATGAGGTGTCTATATTGCTTCATGTGTTTATCAACCACGTTTGGCTACCAATTTGATAGGCAATCCTTCAATATCTAGAATGCCGAGCCCTCCCCACTCTTTTTCATCCAAGCAAACCTCCATTTTATTCTTGAAAAGTTCCTTCTATTATGATCACCTATCAACAATAAACTTTTGGGGAAATTTTTCCAACTTAGCCAAATTACTTTCGGTCTCCAGCAAGAAAGAAAATATATTATCGATGCTATGAGGAATGTGTTGATCACTATAGCACACTTGCCAAGTTAATTCACATGCATTTCCATTATCCCAAATTTTCGTCGATCTTGGTAAGCACCTAGTCCCATCTCTAATCCATTGAGACCTGAAATCCTAAAGGAATGCCTAGAAGATAGAAAATATGGGCATCGAGAATCACTTAACACCGTTGGTCCACAAGGTACTATGGTTGGAGCCCTAGAATCCCCTTGAAAGTAGTTTTTTACCTGATTCGTTTTTTTTCTGGAGGCAACACAAAGGTATCAAGGTAGTGCCAATATGAAACGATGTTTTCTATATCACGAAGTAAGAAAGCGTTTATATCCTCTGCAAACATTCTCATAAGAGTTTGTTGTGGATTGTTTGACAACTCAAGACCTCGGATCTAGATGATATGGAAATAGTGGTTGACCATGCAACAAAGGCCATCGATGGCGATATCAAAACGCAATAGAGAAAAGGGCAACCTTGCTTGATGGGGCATTTTAATCTTATTGATGGGATAGCTTTCCATTAAGATTGATATGAGTAGTTGCATTATCCCAATGCATCAAGAACATCCTTGTGAATTTTGACCCGTAGTCCAAATCTTTCAAGAATTCAAGAATAAAGGCACACTCTAGTCTATCATAGGCTTTGTCAAAGTTGATTTTAGGAAATATAATATCATGTTGGGATTCCTCAGCATGTCAAGCCCTCCCAAACATAGATGATTGCCTCAAGGATGGACCTTCCCTTGATGAAACCTTTTTGGTCAACATTAATCCAAGAGTTAACATGGCAAGAAATATGATTATCAAAGACATTTGCAATCATTTCTTATGGTTTTAACCTTCGTGTGATAGGGTCTTGTCCCTCTTTTTGTTGTTTCTCTCCTCCTTTCTACCTCTAGAGGTATAGGGGTCCTCTCACATTAGCTTACCCCTTAGGGGCCTCTTGCAGGGCACATCCATTGTATTTCTCCTTTTAAGAAGATCCTTCTCGGTGAACGAGTTTGGGACCCTTGAGGGATTGTAGAGCCAATGATTGGGCATTCACTATCAGAGTTATCTTCTTTGCTAGTGTTAGTTCCATCCTCTTTACTTGTGTTGTCGAATGATTGGGCATTCACTATCAGAGTTATCTTCTTTGCTAGTGTTAGTTCCATCCTCTTTACTTGTGTTGTGTCCCTCTGCGTTGTCTTTTTTATTATTGGAACATTCCTTTGAATCTCTCGTCACCAATTGCTATCAATAGTTGATTAAATTTATTGGCAAAGTCCAATAGGTTAATCTCCTTTTCTAGGTTACATAAAATATTGTTCGCTTGAACGGTGTGAGAGGGGCTAATCTTACCCTTGCATTTGGGGATTCTTTTTCTTCTACTTCTCACTTTAGTGAATTGGGGTTTGTACAAGAAAGAGTCTAATGAACACTCTCCATATCTTTGGATGGGTATTCTGGCTCAGAGGGAACGTCAGTAAGGCACTCACACTCTTTGTTCCATGCGAACCAATTTTAATCTTGCTTCTACCTTGAGGATTCGATCTCAAGGGCAGTCTTAAAGTCTATGACCTTACTTATCATAGAGAAAACAAGCATTTGAGAGGTTCTTGTATATGACCTCTTGGTCCCATGGTTCCTCGTCACCTATATAAATTTTGATTCTTGTGGGTAGATCCTTGTTTAAGTAAGTTTTGATATAGATATAAGTACCACCACCTCGCATTATAATGTGAGACTTCAGATAGGCCACCAACATCATCCATGGAGGATAGAGGTTGCCCAATGGGTTGTTTCGTGATGCAATGAGAAGTATGGAAGGTTGGGGAGCTCCAACTAGAGCAGGTAGTGTAGAGGTTTTCATATTGTTAGGAAAAGTCAGAGAACACTTAAAAAGGCACAATGTTGTGTGTCAAATTTTCTAAGCTCTAGCTTGCAGTGCTTGGAAGGACCTTTCCTCATTCTAAAAAAGGAGAATGTACTTCATCCAAAGAAACTAACATTTGCAAATGATTTATCCTCACGGAAACCTTCTAAGGAGAGGACTCTAGAGGGGGATTAGGGATAGAAAGTTATCCTATATAACGAATACCTTCTTCAACTCCTCCTTCTTCACAAAGACATCCTCCCTAGACAAGGAGACCATTAGGTGGAAACACCAAAGAGCTCCAAAGATTCTCTCGAACCCATCGAAACTAAACCAAGCCCTGCATTATCTTTGTGAAGGAGAGGCCGATCCAACCATGAGAACTGATCTTTCGAATAACTCAAACTCTATTGGAGAGGAATCAAAAATCAAAGGAAAGAGAAACATATCGAGGAACCATGCCACTCGAATGAAAGCACCTTTGCCGCAAAAATGCCCAAGCAACCCAAGCGATACCTCCCTTACTCGAAGGGTCACCCAAATTAAAAACTAGGACCAAAACAAGGGTCACCCAAACTAAAGTTGCGAAGTGAAAGATACAAGATGCCACTCACCCAATCGGCAACACATGTCACCTGAAACCTGAGAGGATACAATACCACAAAATTACACACTACGCCCGCATTCACATATTGCCGAAATGATACTACACTCGCCCCCAAAGGCAACACTACTTTTCCATGAGATGATGAGAGACACTATTGGTACGTAGCTACTCCACCTAGCCCGAAACGGTGACACAACACTACTTTGCCCATGAGATGATGAGAGACACTATTGATACCGTGCTACCCACCTAGCCCGAAACGGTGACACAATACGATACACTGATCAAATGATCCCACTTAGCCATGTCACGATACGATAACACCCCATCGATATGATACCACTCTACCACCTATAGTCCGATACATGACAAGCATACGCCTCCAAGCCCGATATGATATGCGTAAGCCAAGAACAGGACACTCTGACAGAACCACAATACACTCGAGGCAACACTCCAAGGCAACATGCACTACAATCGTCCAAATGGGTTTGGTGTAGCAGATAGCATCGAATACCATGGGGCTGATGGCTTGGACATTTCAATTTCATTGTCATTTCAATTTTCCTTGTACCCTCAAAAAAAAAAACATGCACTACAATCTTCGACACACAAACAATACGACAAGTGGACTCGACACTCGTGGATGAAATGACACTTGAAAAGCATGATACAAAACTCCCTTGGTGATATGCGATAATACTCTCGAATGAACGATCGCCAACACCTCCCCCGACACTGCCTATGCAAAATCTCCATCAAGCCAATACTCTGGCAAGCCCTGAGACACCTGGAGGTCGGGAGGACCCTTGACAACCCTTGGCATCGCTTCTCGAACCCTCAACCTGTAGGGGAGGGGGGAGAAGGCAAGGCAGCCTAACACAATAGGGAAGCAACAAAATCACACTTCTTGTTGACACTTACCTATGACCTCCGATGCAGCTTATCCACCCGCATGAGGGGGATGAAAGGTTATTTATCTTCTTTGTAACTCTTTCTAAAGTGCCTGTAATTATTAGTATCTCTGGTCATCTTACTACCTCTCACGCCGAGTTTTCCTATTGCCTTCGGCCGTCAATGTTGTATCGCATACTTTGTGGAATAAGAGGGGTCCCATGGATACTATCTCCCTTCACTTCACTTGTACAATTGTTTTTTGTATAAATTTTCTTCAAAGCAGACTAAGCCTGGCGGAACTTCCTCGTTAAAAATAAAGAGAAATGAAAACTATATTTGATGATGGTAATACTTTGCAAAACCATCATCATCAAAAACCCGTTAATGAAAACCTTATGGATTTCTTTATATATGAGATAACCGTCGCTTATTCGATGTTGTGATATGCGCTATTGACGGGACGAGCAAGGATACGACAGGCAAAATAATGCCTTTGATCCATATTTACTTTTTCCAGTTTTGCCGGTTAAGTGACTGGCCAGTGACACCAGTGACCATCTGCGATATTATTATACCTTTGTAGTATTATAGAGCTCTGGCATGCATGTTTTTACTTTAAAAGTTGGTATGAGCTTTTGAAAAGTGAGTTACTAAATATTTGTCACAATTTTTAATGGAAATTTGTATACCTATTAGCTGGTCCTCATATCTTCTAATTCCGATCGCCCTCTAACAATCATACACTAGACGGCTCTGTTAAAGTATTGTGCTATGTGTCCTCCCTCTGCATAGCTTTTTGCTTGAATCACGTGACATGTGAACATTGTGCATGAGAGTACGACACAGTGGATCAATGTGTGTTTGTACCAATATTATGGATCTTGTTTTCAGATGATGATTAAACCTCTTAATGGACAATATTTTAAGTTAAAACTGTATAGTGAGGAGTGTGGAAGTATACAGGGGACCTGAATGTTATATCCCTCTTTGATTAAAAACCATTTACTGAATTGATGAAAAACATGGATGTAATCGTCTAATCTCCACGTTCAACAATAATACTCAAGATGAGCTCGGATTGATTACAAACATGGATGTAGTGTCTAGTCTCCACAGTTCAACAGTACCAAGATGAGCTTGAAATATAGCAGAGCAGTTGACTAGTCAAAACATAGATCAATCCAATGTGTTAAAAGTAACCAAATTAGCGAGGTACGGTTACTGAAATACAGGCAATATTAGATTTAAAGGTTACATGTTTATTGGTTATAGGCATGAGAGATTATGTACACTACAATCATAAGCCGAGAAAATTATACAAATACACAAGTTATTGAGACTAATGTATGAAATTTTCAAATATTCTTGCTCTATTAGTATTGTTGAAGTCATATTGGTTTTTGTTTCACGGAGGAATATAGGGATCTTAGAGTCTGATAGATAGCAATTGTATAACGTATATGAGGTATCTCCCTTATAAGGTTCTATGTTTCTCGTAGAATTACGGTTTTACTTAAATTATGCAGCAAACAGTATTTATTTTGGTGTCATTTGTTGCCTGTCGATAAGATAGGAAGTGTTTTCATTTCCTGTTTGTATACAGAGATTCATAATGTTTAATGTTTGTTTTTCTCAAAGAGTGCTAAAGACTCATAGAAATAGATTTATAATTGTTACCACGTGACTCTCCCATACATTACTAGGGTACTTATCGCGACGATGTTTGGAAAATGCCATTTATTGAATAGTTTTTAATGAGTGCCAATCAAAAAAATGTACTACAAAAATCTTATATTAATTATTCACCATAAAAGTCAGTCTAGTGTTTACATATCTTTAGTAAATTTATGCACTCAAATAGAATTGATTAAAAGTATGTAAGCAAGATTATTAACTTGAAATTGAGTTTTAATAAAGCTAACAGAATACTTAAACAAAAATTATTTTATAATCTATCAATATCCTAGAAAACTATAAACATAGGCCCATTTTACATAGCAAATGGACTTGATGAGAACTTTAACTTATAAGAGGATTAAGATTGACATTATCGGTATTTCCTCTAGATTCATATCTTCGTACTTGGTTCTCCTACTCTTTCGTCAGATCTATGAAATGAAAAATGTCTCCTACGATGATGTAATGTTATTAGGTTGGTGAATGATGCCTCTAAACTTGAAGAGTCATAATTTGTTTACATGAGCGTCTTTTTCGATACTCTCTAAATGTGTGGAAATTCTTGCTACTTACGTTGATGGTTCTTTGCTCGATATTGTTACATAGGAATAAGAAAATGATCTGACTATAATTTAGGTTTTTTCTATGTTTATGCTGACATGTCTATTTGTATGAGCTGTGACTGCGATAACCACCGAGCGTGGTTGTTGTACCTGTCATCCATCTCAAAAATGTTCGTTCTAACTAACACTTTTATTTGGATTGGTTCACACGTACATTACGGTCCTTCTCTTTATCTTGAAAGGTCTAGGAGCTCGGTATACCTTTTCATGATGGACTTTATTTCTGTATAGCTAAAGTATTGAGCATAAGAAAATGGATTGTAATGTTTGATACAATGATGTGTTAGATTTTAGCAATATAGCCGATTCTATCTTTGATCATATAAGTGCTTCCATTTTATTTATGTTTAGTTTTATTTCTATTTTTCATTTATTTTATATATATTTTATGTTTATTTTTATTTAAACTTCCTTTGATAGGGTGATTCAGGACATTATATATTCCATACCAGATTTAGTCTCGAGGTTAGATCATATTAGCATGCATACATACATACATACATACATATTTACTTACTTGATTACTTACTTACTTATGTAAATTACATACATACATACATATCTACATACACACATACTTACACACATACATACATACATACATGCATACATGCATACATACATACATACATACATACATACATACATACATACATACATACACACATGCATATATACATACATACATACATACATGCAAACATACACACACACATACATAGATACATACATACATACATACATACAAAAATATATACATACATACGTACACACACACATACATACATACATACATACATACATACATACATATTGCTGATATATTTTGATAGTGATTTGTGTGAACATACCAGATTGGTTGGGAATTTTCTTCCCTCTTTCAAAGGTTTTTTTTTCCGGGCTTGTATACATACCTATAACTTTAATGGATCACTTATCTTTGTACATTCTCTTACTAATACATTCAATATTCTGCACTGGTTCTCTAAGCTTCTTCTCCTTCCTTGTGTTGTTCATGCACTTTTGTAGAACTCATACTCTAACATATGTTATTAGACAAGGTTGTTCCTTCATCTAGGGCATCATCAACAACTCTCTAGTCATACTCTCAAAATCGCATGAAAATTGGTGAGCATACTCACGTTGAAATCGGGATCTGAGCTCCTTTTGACCTCCGAATGCACTATCATAGTGGCTTTGTAGGTAAGTTTGTCCTTTTGTGCCAAACATATATACAGTTTTTGGTTTGCAAAGTACAAGCTTCTCAAAGTCTGCTACAAATCTTGTAGAGCTTGATAGGGTGGTTGTGTTCAACTTTTTGAGATACAACCACTTTTCTACATCAGGGTACTTTAGTCAATGGCCATGGTTGAAAGCAATGATGTATTTTGTATGTTGGTTGTTGAGGATATATTGGATAGTACTAATAAACCATTATGGGCATATATGATGCATCATTTCTGGTTGCAAAAGAACTGCGGAATATTGTGTAGAGTGTTGAAAAATGACCTATTACACATACAAATATAGTTATTGAAGGTGATGCAAATGACAATGAAGATGATGATCTTCAAATTCTTGTTCATGTTGTGGTTCCTCCTTCACCTACTATAGAGCAACTTTGTTGGATGGCATAGATGCTCAAGCACATGCATTGATAGGATTTTCTATCAAGCCTGCCATTATCCCTCATATTTGTTGTTGCCAAAATAGCAAAGGATGCTTGGGATACACTTAGCACTTTGTACTAGACAAAAAAAGAAGCTCGTGTTCCTTATCTCTAGAAATATTTGGGGAGTGAGCATATGAATGAAGGAGATTATATGGATAGTTTTTTGACAAAGATCAAAGGTTTGAAGGAGCAATTGATATCTGCTCATGAAGTATTGCTAGACAACTCACTTGGGCAAACTATTCTAAATGGTCTTCCAGATTCATATCAGAGTTTTGCTTCTACTCTTCAATTGATTATGAAAGGCAATCCAAATGCCTTAAAATTTGAGGATTTAGTCTCTATTTTGTTGTAAGAAGATTAGTTTAGGTAGAACAGGTTGATCATGTGTGTTGTAGATGAAGCTTTCTTAGTTAGTCAAAGGAGCAAGTAGAAATCTTCTAATGCCACACAATTCAAATAAGGAAGAAATAGATGAGAAGAAAACAGAAAAGCACTAACAATTTTGCAAGTACTATAAAGGAAATGATCACTTCATAAAGAGTTGTGCAAAATGCATTGTAAAGGACGCAAAGAAAAAAAGAGGGTGGAATGGTTGTTGCAAAGGCCTCTACACAAAAAACAGTCTGCTAATCTTGTGTAGATTGATGAATCGACATTTTCTATAGTATGCAAGTATGACCCATCTTCTTATGAGGAGTGCATGTTTGTAGTAGACTCATATGTTTGTTACTTTGGTAGTGGGGCAACCAAACATATTCTCACAACGTAGTTTCTTCTGTTCACTAGAGCCTGCCCCTACAAGGAATATTGTCACATGCACCAACAACTCCTCTTATCCTATCATGGGATTTGGTATTACCATTTTGAATAGTGCTCATTGTAGTTCTTTGACATTTTCAAATGCATTATTTGTGCCACAAATCAAGAAACATTTCCTATGAGTTTTAGCATCAACCAAGATCGGCTTGGTTGTGAAATTAGTTGATGATAGATGTACAATTCATAATCTGTTAAGTGGCAATGTCATTATTGCTTCTGGCATTTTATATCGTAGGTTGTATAATCTCATAGATTATGTATAATCACTGAATGATTCAGGATGTGGATTTCAAAATTTTGAGGCTATGTATGATGCAGAGCTTTGGCATGCATAGTTTGGTCATCTGAATTATGCTGATTCGCTATGGTTATAGAAATCTAAAATCGTGTCCTCTCTGCCCAAACTTGAGGCACTTTGTAAACATATTTGTGAAGGATTTATTTTGGGAAAAATACAGCATTCCTCCTTCCAAAATATGGTTCAATTTGGCTACTAAAAGATTGGAGCTTGTTCACAATGATGTATGTGTCCTATGTAGACACCCACTTTTTGGATCTACCTTTACTTCGTGACTTTTATTGATGATGTTTCTAGGCATGCATGGGTGTCACTAAAATTAGAGTCCGAAGACTTTATGTGCTTCAAACAATTTCTAGTTTTGGCTGAAAATTTATCAGCCTCTAAAGTGGGCAGCCTCCATTTGACATACTAGAGGAAATACATGTCTTCTAATTTTAATGCAATTCAGGTTTGTTTGTGGAATAAAACATCACTAGACAATGCCATATACACCTCAAAGGAATGGATTTATTGAAAGAAAAAATAGGTCTCTCATGAAGACGGTGAGGTGTATGGTCAAAAGTAAGGCTTTACCTTGTGGCTTCTAGCTTAAGGTTGTTATGTGTGTAGCATATGTACTTAAGAGGTGTCCCACCAAAGCAGTACAATCTATCACTCCATATGAGGCTTGGCATGGTTGCAAGCCATCTATTTCTCATCTACACATTTTTGGTTGTCTTGCATATGCAATAGTCTTTGAAAAAAAATGCCAAAAAATGGACGATAAAGCATTCAGATGTATTTTTTTCTATCATCTATATCATCAAGAGTCTAAGCACATTTTGGTTAGTTGTTATGTTGTTTTTGGGGAAGATGCAATTCAATCATTACTATCATGTACCACAGAGACTTATGTTAGTTGTAGATTTTTGTATGACACTTTGCTACCACTTTTTGTGGGTGGAAATTCAAGTGATGGTCCAAATGAGGCAATTTCTTAGCCTTTACAAGTTTGATGTTATGATGCAGATCATTCCATTTTTGATGCATATTTACATGATGCACTTGTTGATTAGAGGGTTGATATAGAGGAGGCAAAAGCTATCCCACAATGACTGGTGCAAACTTTGTGAGATAGCAAATTAGATGCACCTCTTTCATACCATACAATTCAAGCTCTCATAGTGCTTCTTTTGCATCACATTGCTATGATATGACTGCCTCTAGTATTTGTGATGGGAATGAGCCTTTTTTTTTTATAAAGCACAAAACTCAAAAAAAAAACGGATGGCTTCTTGCAATCAGAATATGATGCTATTATGAAGAATGGTACGAGCTATTTATGTGATTTGCATCCACGAAAGATGTCCATTGGCACTAATTGGGAATACTAGGTGAAGCGTAAGCATGATGGAACAATTGACATGTATAAGGCTAGGCTTGTTGCAAAAGGTTATGCTCAAGAAAGAGGCATTGATTTTGATGAGACCTTTGCTCCCACATGCCGAATGACTGTTGTTCATAGCACCTATGCACGTGCAACTCATCATGGTTGGAATGTACATCAGTTGGAGATTAAAACTACATTTCTTAATGGTGACTTACATGAAGAAGTGTATGTTTTTCAGCTCCATAGTTTTGTGCAGAAGGTGGCATGAAAATAAAGTGTATAGGTTGAAAAAGGCATTATATGGTTTGAAGCAAGCCCTACGTGCTTGGTATGAAAACGTTAAACACGCGATTAATGTACTTATCATCATTGATATTTATGTTGATGACATGCTACTCAGTAGTCCTAATGAGAAGCATCTTGTTGATTTTAATGCTGATTTGCATGCCTCATTTGAGATGTCAAATTTGGGGCATTTACATCATTATTTGCACACACTATGAAGGCACATTTTTCTCACCAAAAAGACAAATTTCTCTAGATTTAAGCACACTAAATATTATCTACATTTGTCAAATATTTTCCTTAGTTCAAGTTTATGTGCAAAATGATGAGATGAATAGGTACAAAGTTCATCTACATATACTTGCATACTCTTTAATAAATATCCTTTGAAAACATGGTGCATCAATCTCTAGAAAGTTTTTGGGGTGTTGGTTAAGCCAAAAGGCATAACCCTAAATGCATATACTCCCCATTACATAGTGAAAGAGGCATCATTTCTTTGAAACTGTACACTTCCTTTCTTATTACTCTTTACAAAAATGAATAGTAATGGGTAATGGATAGCTATCCCCAATAGTGTCATCATTAAGCTTCTTTAAGGTAATACAAACCCTAAATTCTCCATTCTTCTTCGATACAGTTCCTTTCTTGTTACTCATTACAAAAATGAATAGTAATGGGTAATGGATAGCTATCTCCAATAGTGGCATCATTAAGCTTCGTTAAGTTAATACAAACCCTAAGTTCTCCATTCTTCTTTGATACAACCACTAAGGGAGAAACCCATTCATTGTGTTCAATCTCATAGATGAATGCAATTGCTAACAATTTATCTATCTCTACTTTAATTTTGGTAGAGTAAACATCAATATAAATATGAGGTCTTTGCTTAGAGGGTTTAGGATCAAGAGTCATAGGAATTCTACGAGATCATATCATGGGATCGACTCCCTTTAGATCCTTGTAAGTTTAAATGAACACATCCCTACACTCTTGCAATAAATCCATAGGCTCTAGTTCCTCTTCTATAGACACATCTTTGCCAATGCAACTACATCTCTCTTCGTCAACTTCTTGGGTTACTACAATTTCCTTCTTTGTTCTTTATTATCGTATGCTACTCCGTCTTGTGCCTCTCCCTTAGGCATTTGAATGGTGATCTTTTGCTCCTCTATTTTGTACCTTTCAAAGCACTTTGGGACTTCAAAATATTGTTGTTGTGGATTTCCTTCAGCTATTCCATTCTTCTCCTTATCATCGTTTTTTTGGGTATTCCTCTATGGAAAATACCTTTTCATTCTTTGTTTAATATATTGTTCTTCTGAGTTAAATTTAGGTTATATTTCTATACTTATGTATTGCTCTTTCAATTCTTTTTCTATCATTTCTCCCTCTTCTGCCTCTTGGAGTACTACCACGTACAAACTCAAATCATATCCTGATTCATCTACACATTCATTCATGGTTAGAACTTCTTCATTTACTCACATGTCTAATGTTGCTAATATGTCCATTGATCCATGGGGTTCAAAAGCTTCATTCAAAAATATTTGAGGCATGTAAGCTAGGTCTTCAATGGTTCGCTCTTCTTTCATTCCTACTTTTCAAAGCTATTTTTTCCTCTTTAAGGTGCCTTGTATATCCAAAGTTGGGTATCTTTGTTCATCCAAGATTGATCACTAGATCCACTACTATGGATAGATACATCATGCTTTTCTTTATGGATAGTGTTACATTCAAGACATGGAGCATCCGTGTATGAGACATTTTGGAGGTTTATTTTAGTTTTCATTCCTTGAGGTTGAAGATACAATACATCTCATCCCCAATTCTGAACTACCTTTAGTTGTCACATGAAAGGTCTTGCTAGAATCATCTCATAAATACCTACGTTACGAAATTGGCATATGGCTAAGGTGTGTTGAAATTCAACTCTGCATGTAGTCAAGATTACATTATCTAGGAGTCCAAAAGTTTGTTCTACATGACTATCTACAAGTTGTAACTTCATGTAAGTTGGTCATAGGACTAGTTTTCCCCATTTTGCCCAAGTCTCTTTGGTAGCTTTTCCTACCCTAGCACCTATATCTAGTATGGCTTTGGTCATATATCCTTGAAAGTTGATTGGGAAACAGGTATCTCCTTCATCACCCTCATTGAAGTCTCAAACTTTATCCATGGTTATTCTAATACTTGGTGTTTCTTCAATCTTCTTTTCCTTGGCTGATGTACTTTGTTCCTTCAACTTCAACTAGGTGGCTAATTTATTGTATAGGTAGGGTTTCACTTGCGAAAGCTCCTCTAAGGTGAACAAGCAATGAACTTTGGCATTTCTCAACTCTTCTAGAGTATTTAACATTTCCTCGTAAGTTTTATTCTTCTTAAATCTCAGTGTGGGGCCATGGAAGAAATTGGACGTTTTTTTGTATTGACCCCATATAGTTTGGAAGTGTAGTCAAGCTAATTAGTTTGTCTCTCTCCCTCTCTCGTGATCATCATTGGACAGATCCTTTGAGTTTCCTTCTTGTTCCATCATGGGTATATTCATGGAATGAGACTCTCATCTTAGAGAGATTTGATGTTGATTGTTCTAGCATAGTATAAGCTATCAGGATTAGCTTTTTACATATTTCCAACCTTTCCTTCTCTAGGCCTCCTCTTGGGCAACTTCAGTCATGTTGCTTTAGACTAGGTCATGCCTCTATTCTAGATTGATAAGCTTTTAACCACATTTGTAACTCTTCAAGCAGAGAACAAACTAGAATTGATCATGGTTGGTCATTAGTTTGTTCTTCTTTTACCACATCAAAATTTTTTTTATTGGACTAGTTTGATTAGGTTCAAGGTCTTATACCAATTTTCCTTTTCTTTAGCTAACTTCTTAATCCAACTTTTTTTTTTACTTTTCCTTGTCTGGATTTTCATTTTTGAGAGTTCTTTTTCCTTAAGGATTTTGATGGTTCTTCCAAGTCCTCTACTACTTGAGGTAAAGATTCTATCTTCTTTTCACTGCATGGACTATTAGGGCTTTGATACTCAGGGTTTTTTTAGCTCTAGCTCTCGTTATGCTCCTCTATTGGCACCCCTAGTTGGGTTAATTTGTTCCTCACTTTCTCTTCTTTGTTGATCCTATGAGGATGCTTAGTCACTAAGTATAATTTCCCTCATTTGTCCATATAAAAACCTCCATCAAATTTCATAGATCTTCTTTGCAAAACTTCAAAGTCAACCGAGTTCCTAAGTCTCACCACGGACCTATTAAGCCCATCCAAATATATTGGGACTTCATGAAAAACTATGGACACATACTACAAATGAAGTTTTATATTCTTCTTCTATCAAAGACAACATTTATGCTAAATGGATAGAGCTATGCATGTCTTCAGAGACCATGACTAGTTCATCTTCTGAATCACTAGAGGTGTCTAAGTAAGTGGAGTGAATAATTCTTTCAGTTACACTCCCTATTGAGGATATCATACTTCTTCCACTCCTTAAGATGCATCCATATCTCAAGTTCATTCAAAGCCTATGGTCCTTTTTGTGTTTCGTGATCCTAAGACCTCTATCCCCACTCTTGAGTATTCTCTAGGAACTAGGGAATTTTTTAAGTGAAGCTTGGGAAATGAACTTCTAAAATTATGGTGCTGCTTCAATTAGCATTTTCCTCAATTCATGATAGTTGATACTTAAGATTTCCATTGTACATGATAATAATATTTGACAATACGATACTCTAATAGTGAGGGGGAAGACATGATGCAAGGCTAATTACAATACACGACACTAGATCTTCCACGATAGGATAGCTGAGACAAGACATAGGACATGACACAATACAAGATACTTCAAGGGATGATACCTAATACTAGGAGTACATGACATGCTATACGATACTTTATGTCCAGATGATATACCATACTTATCTTAGATCATATGATACTTGTCCACAATTTGGAGAATACATGATACCTAGCCAAGATTGGTGACACACGATACCTAAAGGTATTAGTGATACACAATGCTTGAATCATGTGACAATACTTGACTAGGTGATACATGATACTAGGGTATCCCGATACACACTAGGAGTAACATATCAAGAGTACACGATACCTGCCAAGTATTGGTGACAGACGAGAATTTTTTATCATGATACCAAACTCAACGGATCGGAATACTTTGACTTTTACAAGTCCAAACTATGAGTTTTTTTGTATTTGTGTGTTCCTTATGCTCTCCTTGTCACCCCTATCTATGTGGAGCCTAGAAAACCTTGATTTTCACACAAAAGTACCTCATGATACTAAGGTGGTGTCGTTTCACCCCATGTGAGTGATCAAACATGAAAAGGGTATTTCCGGAGTGAAGATCTCACCTCAATGAGATTCTAGCACTAATTTCCAACTAAAAGCTGAGTTTTGCACGATACAAGCTTTAGCCATACCAATCTTTCTCTGCACTCTAAACAATACTTGCAACTAACAAGTAAATTTTCATGTGGTGATTTTGGGTTTTCATCACTGATCCGAGCCAATGAACTCAACAATAGATTTTTTTTTTAATGTTAATTGAACTAACCCACTTTGAAGATCTCTTACCTAACTCCTAACCCTAACTACCCACTCCTAACCTAACCCTAAAAACTTGTCAAACACACACACACACACTAGGTGCCTAAAGCAACAAGTGCAAGTAATTGTGTGACTTGCCAAGCTACTCAATTTACTTCTCATGATAACTACCTTCACAACAATGCTTTAACCATCATGTAGGCATCTTGACTCAGGCACTTATCCCAACAACGATGACAAAAATGTGTGTACTTGGACTCTCAAGGTCCTAGGGATTTGGGATGAATGAGATTATACCTCACACATCCACCTCACATGACACCTCTTACACAAAAGTGTGTATCATAATATTTGTTGCAGTAGTAGATACAAATCAAGTCATATCTCCTAGCTTTCATACCTTAGTATAGTCAATAGTGGGATCATTTTGAAGTTCTGAATGAGATGTATTAATACTACTATTCTCAACTTGATCCGATCTCCGTGCTCCAAGTGATGACCAAAAAAGAACAAAACGATGGGTATCCCCCAATCGCACCTAAAGACTCCCCACACCTCAAGCATACACACAATATTAGTGAAAAGGAAATGGGGAAGGGGTAGATAACACTTCCAGAGACACATTCCATAGCCCAAGCACACACACAAGCTCATGAAGAAGAAGATACACAAGTAAGAAAACAAATTCTAAATCTCAGAATTTAGCTCTTGATTATGACAAAAAGAGCCCGGCACTTTCTGTATAAATATCTAAGTTCCTACTATTGTACAAAAAGTAGTGTTACAATCTTCAAGGATTATGCATGTAGAGGACGAATCTAGTACATTTACAAGGCTTCTTTATTATTTATGATCGATTTCAAGACAAGAAAATGGAAAATTTCTTAAAGATTTTGTGGGGCTTCTTTTCTTATCTTTTGTCTTCTTCCTTCTACTCTCTCTTGTCTTCATTCCTCTGAACACCCACCCCCTCTTAGTCTTTGTCATCCCTTGAGAGGTTTTATGGGAATTCACCAGTCTCCTAACTAGTGGTTGAACCTAAGATATATGTGGTCTTTGGTGCATTCTTGGAATCTGTTCCCGTCTAATGTTGACCATGCACACAACCAATGGATGAAATTTCCTTCATAGTGATCAATTGAGGCTTGTTGTCCAGCTCCCCACTTGCCAACGTATTCTCATGCTTGTTGATGCTTTTTTTGTTTATATTTTTTCACATGTATGCAACTAGTGGTTGAGGAACCATTAAAGAGTTGCACTCTATTTGTCACCTTATTTGGTCCTCTAGCTGATGCTTCAGTTTCCCCTTGATAATTCTTAACTTACATCCACTAGGTTTGTTCATTTTCTTCAACCTATATCTTTTCTTTCCTTGTGTCCTATTTAGCCTTTTGCATGCCCCTACGGGGCTCTAGAAAGAGTGTAAAGTTAGTGTAAAGTTACTATTGAATTGCCTTTTTCTTTGATTTTTTTCATATTTTTTTCTTCCTTGATTCTCCCTCCACGACCTCACATCCTAGGTGCCATTAAAGTCTTTATCAATGAGTAGACACTCTCACATGGTTATAATGAGGAACTTTATGACTTAGATCTCTTAATGGTGATTGATATTGAGGATCCCATAATGGAGCTACTATGTCCACGTGAAACAATACCTTACCCTATAGATTGATGTAGGATAAGACATTAGTGACTAATCTATTATTTTGTATGAAAGGGCCCTATTCTAAGGAAGAGGACTACATGAACACTATGGGGACCCTAACTAATCCTTCTAACATGGATGAGCCTACATTTTCTTTTTTTTTGATTGCATGAAAAAGATTATAAAACTAGATGAGCTAGTGCTCCTTGATGTAATGCAACAAAGACAATAAATTTTTAAGTTTGTGAGCATTTCAAGAACTATCAGTTTGAGGAATGAAAATAGTCGCTTCAATGCTAAAAGCAAGAAAAGGAAGATGGAGAGAGTTATGACAACAAAGAAGACATAAAGAAAGTGTTCATAAAAATTGAGGATAGCAAAGAACGATGATCTTACATTGTAAATGACGTGTCTACGTTTGAGGTAGCGGATTTCATACACCTTTTACAAGAATTTTGGGATATCTTCACTTGGACATAATATGATTTTAAGGGGGTTTAACCAAACATTTGTGTTCATCATGTACCAATGGCATCAGATGCTAGACAATCCAGAAAAAAGACCTTATACTTACAATGAGACTTACTCTACAAAGATCAAGCAAGAATTCGATAAGTGCTAGTTGTCACCTTCATTTATGAAATGGAGCACGAAAAGTGGGTCTCACTTATAGTATTTGTACCAAAGAAGGATGGAATATTTGAGGTTGTGTCAATCTTAAAAAGATGAATGTATCCGTTATTAGGGGTAGCTATCCATTATTGATTACATATCACTTGCTAGAAAGCATAGCCAAACACAAAGTATATAGTTTCATAGATGGATTCGTGGGCTATAATCAAGTGCCCATTGATAAGAGGATCAATAGAAGAGTGCATTTGAAACTGAATGGGACATATTTTCTTTTGTAATAATGCCATTTTGGTTAACCAATGCCCCTTCCACACTCCAAAGTTCAATGTGCTTTTTTGGATGAGAGGAAGGAACATGTTCTAGGTCTCAAGAGGATTTTTTCATAACTGTTGCTTGTCTAAAGTGTGCTTAAAACTTAAATAGTGTGTTTTTGTGGTTTTCCAAGGTAAACTCATTAGGCACATAGTCTCTAAGAATTGCATATCCACAAATGAGGAGCACAGAAGAGAAATTGCAAAGCTTCCGAGACCACACAAAGCCAAAGAAGCCCAAGCTTTTATTGGACATTTTGGATATGATAGATGGTTCATACCTATGTATGCACCCCTTGCTAAGCCAATGTATGGGATTTGAAGAATCTTTAGTGGATGGAAGAGTGTGAAATCTATCTCCAATCGTTCAAAATATGTCTCATGATAGAACCTATACTTAATACCCCACATTGGGAAAAGCCATTCCACATCCATGTAGATGCTTCTAATTTTTGGTTCTATCTTAGCACAACTTGTTGATGAGGGCAACATGGACTTCCCAATAGCATATGCAAGTGGAAAAGTAATCCCTATCGAGAGAAATTACATGCCTATCAAATGAGAAGGCCATAACATGGTCTATAAAGTAAATAAATTTTGACATTATTTGCTAACACGTATCTTTGTAGAACATCAGCCTTTGCTCTACCTTGTGAATACTCCATGTGCTATGGGCAGATTAATAAGCATGGAATTAGTGGCCAGAGGAGTTTAATAACGTTCTCCAAATCCCTCCTCAAATTCAGGTTTCTTCTCTGTTTTTACCTAGAATACATGTAAAAACGCTTATTTTTGGCATAACCTCCTATTTTAAGTAGTAATTAGGCCCATAATGTAGACTCCGAGTAGTACTAAAGCTTCATGGGTGTGTAGAGTAGCCATACGAATTTTCTTATTATTATCAAGATTAGTCCAAACACTAGTATGAACAAAGATCATAAAAATTTTATGTAAGTGAAAGTGCTCTCATTTTTTAAGGTTACTTAGTGAATGTTACTGATTTAGAGCTGACAACGCTTTTGAGCATTGTATCTAGGGTTTTTTAATATATTATGCTTCTTGGAGAAGTCTATCTCTTGCTATTAGTGAGTGTGTGTGTGTGTGCACCCATGTGAACGCTTGCTTTGATTTTTTATGGGTGTGTGTGATTCTATCTTTTTGGGTGCATGTCTTCATCCCTACCAATTGGTCACTCTGTGGATATGACATTCTCCTTTATCCTGTGCAATCTTGGTCTACAAAAATGTGGCTGCAATATTGACCCTTTAGATGTTCATTTGTGATGCAATTCTTGCTCAAAGAAATTATGAATAATGAAGTAATAAGGCTTTTTCACAAGCTCAAACATTGATTTCAAATAATAGTCGATGGAACATTGCAGAAAATAGGAATGTATGTGTAGGGTGAATAACAATATTTTGATTTAAAAAATGACTTATGTCTCGGCTTACTTGCAAAATATGACCAAAAAGCCTTCAAAAACTCACTCAAATGGACCTACATACTAGATATATAGGCCCTTTTCTTATTGATGTTTGGGAATTCTTCTAAAATATTTAAAATAGTTTTCCTTGGAGTCTCTAAAATTTTTATTAAAACTAGCTAGTTAGTTATGGGTAACCACAAGAATCTTACACGGTCTTCAAAGATTCCAAACTTGTTATATAGTTAGATAAAAAAATTTATGTCATTATACTTTTCTTAAGTGTTTCTTTGAGTCGTGTGGGAACTTTGTGTGTGTAGCATTAGCTCTAGAAGAATCTATGAAAATTTACATGTCTTCTAGCCCTTTATTAGTAGCTTTTTCTTTAACATGGGCAACAACTCATATGGGTATACACAGTCCAATGAAAGCAAAGTATGTCGAATTGTCCAATCAACTTACTGAGTTTAGAAGTCAAGATTGAGCACATATTTCTAATCCAACATTATCCGCACCCTCAAATTGGAGCCCACATGTTAAAGTCCTAAAAAAGTTTAACTTACGCCATATATTAGTCTAACAAAAATCCCATTTGATAATGATCCAAGCCTACCTTAGCCATCTGATTTTATGATGTATGTTATGCAAGGCAACAAATTGGACAGGAAGCTGATCCCCCTCGAAGGGAATGGCATGTTCATAAACTTGCTTTGTAACTCACCTTAACTCTCTTGAAATATCTCTGTCAATATATATCAAGCATGTTATAAAAATCAGGTGAGAAAGGATCCACCTTTGAAAGAAGATAAATTAAGACCTTACAAACGTGCAATATAATATAGAATCATGAGAGGTAGACATTCATTAAAATTTAAGACCATTAGCCATGTTTTTTAAATGTATATTAGTCCGTGTTGTATTACACACACATACATACATACACACACATACATACATACATTCATTAAATTTTAAGACCATTAGCCATGTTTTTTAAATGTATATTAATCCGTGTTGTATTACACACACATACATACATACACACACACATATATATATGTGTGTGTACAAATACACGTGTGTGACTTAATCCCCACTTATTGTATTTGGTCTTGTGAATAGTATGCTTTTTGAATTCTGTGTAAGTCCAACTCCATGATCAATAGTCAACCTTTTTTTTTCAAAACTCAGGTTTCAAATTATAGCAAGGAGAAAATTTACAAGCTGAAGGCGACTATAAAGAGATACAAAGAAGGTTAATAACGTTTTAGTCCTTTTGTGAGGGATCCATTTGTGTTTCACGTTGTTGTTTTAAAATATATTTTCAATGATGTCAAAATGGGGGGGGGGGGGGGGGGGGGGTGGGGGGGGGGGGGGGGGGGGGGGGGGGGGGGGGGGGGGGGGGGGGGGGGGGGGGGGGGGGGGGGGGGGGGGGGGGGGGGGGGGGGGGGGGGGGGGGGGGGGGGGGGGGGGGGGGGGGGGGGGGGGGGGGGGGGGGGGGGGGGGGGGGGGGGGGGGGGGGGGGGGGGG
>MU264501.1:0-25683 GCA_020310875.1 Ceratopteris richardii
TTACCCGTAACGGTATAGGTATTAGCTACACCTAAAGGACCGGTAGGTTTTCGCTTAACCCTTTACGGTATTAGCTGCGTGCGCTCGAAACGTTTACTTTTGGAAAGTTGACTGAGTTGTAAACGTAAACGCTTCGCTCCATACGGTCAACTACGTTTACCTTACGGTTTTCTTTAGCCCTAATACCGTTATAGGTATTAGCATAGCACCTTAAAGTCAAGGCGCGCAGCGACCATGAAGGGAATGCGCGTTTCCCTAAATAAAAAAGGCGCTAAATACCGTTAAGGTAAACTAAGCGCTAAAGAAAACGTTACAACTCAGTCAACTAACGCACTAATACCTTTACGGGTTTAGCACGCAGCCTTAATAAATAAATAAAGTGTCCGTTTCCCTAAATGCTAAAGTTGTTAGGGAAACGGACACTTTAGCGACCATGTTGGTCTTCCCTCCTTGCCCGTTAAGGGAAACGGCTAAAGAAAACCATTAAGGAGGGAAGACCATGTAGAAGCTTTGACCACATGGTCTTGTCTTGCGCGTAGCTACACCATGTAGGTGAAGCTACAGCTACACCATGTTGGTCTTGCGCTAAAGAGACCATGAAGGCTACAGCGAAGACCATGTAGGTGAAGCTACAGCTACACCATGTAGGGAATGCGCTAAAGAAGACCATGTTGGTTAATTAAGCAAACCATGTTGGTCTTGGAATCTACAGCGAATTAGCGCACCCGGTCTTCTTTAGCGCCTTTAGTTAGCGGGGTATTAGCATAGCACTAATACCTTTACGGGTTTCGCTTCACCCTATTGGTTTTGCGCGTTAGAAAACGTTTACAACTCAGTCAACTTACCTTAAAGGCTTAAGGTGCTATGCTAGCGATGTTGGTCTTGTTTTGTTTTGCGCTAAAGTTTTCTAACCCGTTTACCTTATGGAAGCTAAAGTTTACGTGTTGTAAACGTAATAGCTTAATCTTTAGCGCGTTACGGTTTTCTTTAGCACTAATACCGTTACAGTCAACCTAAGCGCCTATACCTTTACGGTCAACTAACTACGTTAAGGTTTACGGACTCACCCCCCCGAAAGAGATGTACCGAAGCTCTCTCTCAAGCGTAAGGCCTATGCCGAGAGGGTTACATACAGCTGCGGGCAATCATTCATTAATAATATGCCTTGGGGCCTGGCCGATACGGCGGAGAAAGGTTGCTATGGCTAATACGTGTTGTTTTCGAAGGAAAGAGTATCTCACCCCGAAAAAACAAGTAAACGTTTAGAAAACAAACAGTAAACGAAATAATTACTAGTGCCCGATCGAAATGTCACGTAAGGTACTGCCTTTTCCGGAAGAGCTAATTCGGTTACGGGAAGACAGATAAAGGAGTGGCTGTAAGTCGAAAACAAAGAGTGCTTACTCATTCAGCAGTCGCAAAGTTTGGTGGTTAAAACGCCGCTGGAAAGTAAAAAAGAGATCAAGATGGGAACATCTCACTAAGCAGTGAGGCATGATCTTACCAAGTTCGTTCCCCCAACCAAATTCCAATTCTTTCTCCAAGCCCCTTTGTCGAGGTGGCCGGCGGGCTAAAGAAAGTACTTGCTTTGACTCTTACGCTTTGGCGACAGTTTTGGCCATGGAGTCAGCTAACTTTTAGGTCCAACCCCCAATCCTATCCTGTTTTCCCTAGTCTGCCTCATCAGTCTAGGTTATTCGAGGAGTAGTAAGCCCAGGTGCTATGCGTGCTAATACCATAAAGGTGCTATGCAAGCTAATACTAACAGTCAACGTGCGAATTAAGGACCTAAAGGATTAAGCGTTTACCTAAAGGCGATGAAGCTAATACCGTTAGTAAACGGTTTAGAAAACCATAAAGGTGCGTAGCTAATACCATAAAGGTGCTATGCAAGCTAATACTAACAGTCAACGTGCTTAGCTAATACCAAACCTTTAGGTAAACTCCCCCTAAAGGATTAAGCGTTTACCTAAAGGCGATGAAGCTAATACCGTTAGTAAACGGGAAAACGTTTACCTATGGGGCTAAAGTTGACCTTATGGAGCTAAAGTTGACTGAGTTGTAAACGATAGTTGACTGAGTTGTAAACGTAAACGGTTTTTGCGTTTACCTAAAGGAGCGACCCTAATCGTGCTATGCTAATACCGTTTACCTTTAGGTGTAGCTAATACCTACAGGGGCGAAGCGGTCAACTTTAGCCAGGGTATTAGCTAAGCACTAATACCTAAACGTTTAAGCGTTTACCAAAACCTATACGGTTTTCTTTCATTCCCTAAACGTAGAAGCTAATACCTAAAGTAAAGGAGCGCAGCTACACCATGTTGGTCTTGCTACAGCGTTTTCTTTAGCGCTGGCTACAGCGTAATAGCTTAAACGTTTAGGTAAACGGGGGTCCTTAACGGTATTAGCATAGCTCCATAAGTAAACGTTTTCTAAACCGCGTTTACGTTTACCTAACGATTAAGCTATTACGTTTACTTTAGTTTTCTATCGCTTAAGGGTATTAGCTAAGCTCGCTTAAGGGTATTAGCTAAGCACCATAAGTAAACGGTTTTCTATCTACGTTAGGCGCGTAGCGTTCAAGCTAATACGTGTTGTAAACGGTGAATCGAAGCTAATACCTACCGTTCACCTAAAGGTAAACTAAACGCTACGCGCCAATAGGTGCGCTCGCATAACGCCTAAAGTAAACGTAAACGCTTAATCGAAAACAACATGTTTTCTATCTACGTTAGGTAAACGCTAATACGTGTTGTAAACGGTTCATCGGAGCTAATACCGTAAAGGTATTAGTAAACGCTTAATCGTTAAGGTAAACGGCGGGTTAGTTTACCGTTAAGGTTAAGCGTTACTTTAGCGCAAAACGTTTACTGTTAGGCAGGCTTAAGCTAATACCTAAAGCGCTATGCGTGCTTAGCTAATACCCTTAAGTAAACGGTTAAGCTAATACCGATAGGTATTAGGGTTAGCGCTTAGTTTACTTAAGGTGCTATGCAAGCGAACTACGTTTACTTTTGGAGTCAGTCCCGATTAGGTAAACGTAAACTTACGCCCCTAACCGCTTAAGCCTAATCGGGCCTTATGGAGCGTAGCTAATACCTATACCTTATGGTAGGAGCTAATACCTTTAGGTATAGGTATTAGCGAACTACGTTTACCTAAATATTAGCATAGCACGTAAAGGTAAACGTAAACTATCGCTCCATAAGGCGCTATGCGTTTCCCGGGTAGGGAAAGCGCTAAAGAAAGAAAACGCCGCAAAACCTTAACGGGCGCTTAGAAAACCGTAACGGTAAACGAGCGTTCGCCCGATTCCCTTTAGGTATTAGCTTAACCGCTTAAGCCTATCGGTTTTCGCTTAACCGCTTAAGCCTATCGGGCTAAAGAAAACCATGTTGTAAAGTCAAGGAGCGCAGCTAGCCAACATGGTCTTGAGCTAAAGAGCCATTCAGTCAAGAAGGTGCGTAGCAAGCTATTACCGTTTTCTTGAGAAGCGATTCAGTCAAGAAGCAAAACCATGTTGGTAAGGGGCGAAGCCTTGGTCTTGTCTTGTCTTGTCTTGCTTAATATTACCATGTTGGTGAAGCTACAGCTACACCATGTAGTCAAGAAGGACCATGTAGGTCTTGTCTTGCTACAGCGAGCTATTACCTATTGGGAATGCTTAAGCTATTACCTATTGGGAATGCTTAAGCTATTACCTATTGGGAATGCAACATATTACCTATTGGGAATGCAACATATTACCTATTGGGAATGCTTAAGCGAGCTATTACCATGAAGGCTTAAGCAAAACCATGAAGGCTACAGCGAATGCTACAGCTACACCATGTAGTCAAGAAGGACCATGTAGGTCTTGTCTTGCTACAGCGTTTTCTTTAGCACCTAAAGGCCCGAAGGGGCGAAACTTACGCGTAAAACAGGGCTAAAGTTGACCGTAAAGGTATAGGTATTAGCTTAAGCCAATAGGTATTAGCTTACCCGTATAGGTTTTACGCGCAGCGTAATAGCTTAATCGCTTGCATAGCACCTATCGTAAAGAAAACCATAAAGGGCAAGGCGCGCAGCGACCATGTAGAAGGTGCGTAGCAAGCCATGTAGGTCTTGTCTTGCTACAGCGTTTTCTTTAGCCCGTTAGGAGCTAAGCTTCGCCCCATAAGTTTTCGTTTTCGGTATACGCTCCGATTCACCGTTGACCGTTTACGTTTACAACTCAGTATTAGTAAGCTCCATAAGGTAAACGCTACGCCCCATACGGTGCGATAGTTGACTGAGTTGTAAACGTCAACTAACTACGTTTACAACACGTAAACTAACCCGAAAACCCAATAGGTAAACGCTTCATCGAAAACGTTTACTTATGGGGCGCTGCGGCTTAGCTCCGTTACCGGTAAACGGCACCATAGGGGCGAAGCTAATACCGTAAAGGTAAACTACGTTAGAAAACTAAAGTAAACGTAAACGGTAAACGCTTCGATTCACCGTTGACCGTTTACGTGCTATGCTAATACCTTTAGGTATAGGTTAGTTTACGTTTACCTAATCGTTTAAGCTATTACGCTAAAAGCGGAGGGAAGACCATTACCCGATTTGACCAACATGGTCTTGTCTTGCTACAGCTATTACCATTATTTTGCTTAAGCGTTTACCAAAACCTAAACGGGAAAAAAACAACTCCCGTATAGGTTTTACGCGTAAGTTGACCGGTAAGGTCTTGCGCGTTAGTTTCCCTTTAAGGGTAGGGACGCGAAGCGGGAAGTGAACTGCCATGAATATGGGGAACGGAGAACAAACATTGAAAACCGTGAAAATGGACTTCTATGAAACAGTTTACCTTCTTATTCTCTCTCTAAGTATGTTTGGAGGCGGTCTCGGTCTTCTAGGCACTGCGGCTTGCTGTCTCCGCTATATGTGGAGACAGGGATTGGTTGTCGATGTACCTCTGCCATATATCCTTTGTCTCCTAGCTAAAATCTTTGGAATCATCATATCATTTCTACCAGGAGTAGCCTTTCCAGTGTTAGTCGAACGCAAAGTCATGGCTTCCATGTAACGTTGAAAGGGTCTTAATGTGGTGGGATCATTTGGGTTGTTATAACCCTTAGCGGATGGGTTGAAATCAATTTTAAAAGAACCTATTCCACCTCCAAGTGCTAATTTTTTTCCTTTTGTAATGGCTCTGGTAATTACATCTACGGTGCGCCGTGTGAGGCTCTTTTTCGGAGGAATACCCTTAACGATGTTTGACTCGGCCAATACAACAAACATCTTGGTTGGGCTAATAATCCATCGAGTTCGCGAGCAGTTCAGTTGGTCGAAACGAAAAAAAGGGGCGTAGCGAAAGCTACGGCGAACGAAGCCGAGAGCGCAAAGCGGGTTGAAGGGGAAGGGAAGGACGGCTTCACCCCCAAATTCGATGGTGTCCCTCAGCTGATGCGAGAAAGGTTAGATTGACTCACTTGGTACGTACCTACTGCCTGAGTAAGGGCAACGTATCCCGAACAGAATACGTCAGTATGTGTGTGGCGCGGCGAAAGCGCTTTGACTTCTACATGAAGCGGTCAAGGGTGGAAACAGACGACAGCCACAAGCAAGATAGGCACTGACTTAACTATCAAGCAGGTGCGCAAGGACCTGTAACCATTGGGTGCTCTGACGGGGCGGCAAGCAGGAAAGTGTGTACTCCTCGAAGGGCAAAGGTACAAGAAGAGAGAACCACGGGAAGTAACCGCTTCGCATTGTCCGATCGCGGTCTCAGAGGTCGCATAGTAGTTGCGAGGCCAGCCAGCAAAGAACCTGGCCGAGCCTAAGCGGCGAAGGCTACTAGTCAGAATACACCTTAGTTCAAAAGGCCAGTACGTATGCGTTAAGAATAAGGAACGAACCATTGTACCTTCAACAATAAATAAGGTGCGAAGCTAAGCTTCACTGCGGGGAAGGGACGGTGATACTCTCAGCCATTCAATTGAGGTGTTCCGAGTGAGAGCTGTATGACGAAAGATTGTCACGTACGGTTTGGAGGGCAGCATTGATTGACTGACCCCTATTTAAGTTTGGTTGCTCGGGCCGTTACACCTTCCGATTATGGTATGGTATTGTTGGATTCAAATGTAGGTATATTCCATCCATTTGCTATATCTTCTCCAGGGGTTTATGGTATTATTATAGCGGGTTGGTCTAGTAGGGCGGCCGTTCAGCCACCTGTGGTACGCCCATGTGGTCAAATTGTTTGTAGTGTGAAATGATCTGCTCTAGACAGGGTGTAGGGCTCTTTCACAGAACTAGTAATAGGCCGGGGGTTCTTCTTGTTACTTACGAAGGAACGTTGAAGATAGGAATACTACGTTCAAAGAAGGGAAAAAGGGGAAGAGCATGCCTGCCGTAAAAGCATGGTTGAGGGATGAACCCGAAGAGGTTGTACCTAACAACACCATGTGGAACCTATCCTTTCCTTGTGGATCAGGATGAGGTGCCGTCTTAGCGAATCGAAGTCTCCTGCCAACGACCTACAGTTCTCCGAGCGAACGACTGTACGCTGTCTTGCTTCCTGCCGGAACGGCTGGGATTGCTTGCCTGCGGCGGCGTAGATTGATTGGAGCAACCATTCATTCATGGAAACACATTACCCATTCTTTGGGGACAAGGGACTGAACGACATCCCGATTTACTGCATTCCGGGACATCTCATCTGGGATGAGAGCCGTAGGTGATACCGGCGAACCCCAGCCAGATGGCAGGTAGTCGGAGGACTCATAGTACCCCGCCGCGTATGTATTTGAAAGGCCCAGTCTTTCTTTTTCACTCCGTTTTATTCTAGCAGCAGGAAAGGAGTCTGGATGTCTGCCTAGCTGCGGATTCTACTCAACGCAATCTGCGGCGAACTCAATCTCAACGAATCCTTGAAATCATCCATCCTCGCTTATTCGCCGCCGGGTTCAACCAAAAGCACGCACGGGCGTACCACATTCATTCGGAGAGAGAACACATAGCCTAGCCTAAAACGATCGGCGGATCGCACTGGATCCGTTACGTCTGGACCCGGAACCCACGGCACGGAGACGACCGCCACTGGGCAAGGCCAGAACCGAACCTAAACAGGACGGAAGGGTACGTACGGAGCGGGAAGTCGGACTTTTCCACTCCGCTCACGCGAGGACGACAGAAAAGCAGGAGACGATGAGCCCCTAACTATGTCCTCTCCCCGGCCGGAGTCAAAAAGAAAGCCAGATGGTGGTATACTATCACGTATGGCTTTGAGGAGGCTTCCTTCCTGCTAATACGTTAGTCAACGTAGTTCGCTCGCTACGCGCCCCTTTAGGTCCGGTATTAGCTACTATAGTGTTGTAAACGTTTACGCTAGCTAATACGTGTTGTAAACGTTCAAGCGCCGCTCACACGTGTCAATGTGCCTGGAATATCGACTCGCAATCAATCGGATTTTGTTGTTTGTTTTGGAAACAGAAAAACGAAGTTGGGGTAGAGAGCCATATGCACGGCGACGTGCTCGTATGGTTCGGAGAGGACTCAGCTACACTGGTTATTGGTGGAAAGGCTTCACTCCTTATTCCAAATATGCTTTTTCAGGAGTATTATGATCTGCCGTCCAAATGGTTTTGTACGAAGTATCTATTGGTCTCATCATCATTACTGCACCAACCCGTGTAGGTCCTCGCAATTTCAGTGAGATTGTCGTAGCGTAAGAGTAGATATGGTTTCGCATGCTATTATTCCTCGTATTGATTCCGTTTTTTATCTCCCGCCCAGCAGAAACTAATTGGGCTCTGTCTGATTTACTAGAAGCAGAGGCTGAATCAGTCGTGGGCTATAATGCGGAATATCTCCTAATGGGATTTGCTCCTTTTCTTTCAGGAGAGTATGCTAATATGATCTTAATGAGGTGCGGAGCTTTGTATCCGACATTCGTTGAGCTTCCACTCTCTGCAGGAGCCAGCGTCCCCTCAACAAGGGCCTTGTGCAGTAAACTCCTCCGGGCGACGATCTGAAGATTAGTAGGTCCCGCGAAGCTTTCGAAGAGGGGTAGCCTGGTGTGTAAGCACAGCAATGAACCGCGAACCCTTAGGACGACCTATCTAAGATTAAGGGGATATCTCAAATGGGGATCCCTACACTCTTCCTTAGACCTAGATTCTCGAATGCTCATGTGGGAAAGTGCGCTCTTAGGTCTGGAACCAGGGAGGGTTGCTCCAAGAAATCCCTTCTCGTCCTCCTCTCGGGGTGCGGACACACCTGCATGGATTACGGGTGACGGCTACGAAGATAGCGGGGAAGAAAGCAGTACCCGACATCCAGGGATGAATGTAAACTCATTGGACAGGGGTAATCATTCCAGTCCTGAGAGAGGGAACTCACCAACAAGAATAGACACCAGCAGAGGCTATGCTAATACGCTAGTCAACGTGCTATGCGAAAACCGTAAGGTAAACGGTTTAGAAAACGTTTTCGTTTTCGGCGCCTCGCACTACGAATCACTGAGGCGAGGCACGAACAACACCCTAGTACTCAGAACTGCTGTTGCGGAGGACGAAAGACTGCTACTGGCGTCCCATGAGCAAATAAAGTTTGGACCAGGCGACTTTACCCCCAGCGAAGAGGGTTCATTTATGAAAACGGATCTTTTTGGAATGGTCGTCGGAAAACCCGCCTTTCAAGCGCGTTCAACCGTTTACAACACTGTTTTCGCTACTATAGTGTTGTTTTCTAAACTACTTAAGAAAACTGTTAAGTTTTCGCGGAGCACGTTTACTAAAGTTTTCGCTTCGCCTTGCTCGAGCCCTAACAGTGATGGTACCGCCTATTTCGTTATCGGACATCGGGGTTCCATAAATTCGACCGACGATTCTTTTGCAAAAAACGGGCAAGTTTAGACCGCTCACGGTAGTAGCACCGAGGGACAAACTCATTTAGGGGGCGATAGGGGTGGTACCCGAATCTATTTACGAACCCTAGTTTCTAGACACATTGCACGGATTTCGTCCGAGTCGAAGCTGCCACTCAGCCTCGAGACAGATCAAAACAGAGTGGACTGGAACCTCTTGGTTTTTGGAATTCGACATTAGGAAGTGTTTTGGCACCATCGACCGACATTGACTCATTTCAATCTTGAGAGGGGAGATCAACGATCCCAATTTCTTTGGCCTTACTCAAAAACCGTTTTCTGCCAGACTTTACGGGGACGAGAAAGATGGCCCTTCCTCCAGGGTCCCACTGGGCAGTGTACTATCACCCCTACTATGCGATATTTACTCACATAAGCCCGATCGGGAGATGGAAAGGATCCGGCAGGAACACGAAACTCCGGAGGCTCAGGAAGGAAGATCGGTTTTCTTTGGGAGGACGAGTCGGGAGAACTAAAGAAAGTCTGCTGAGAAAGAAGCAGGCTTCGACTATCCGGAGGGCAACAAAGTAAAACGCCTCCGACGTAAAGCGGGTTCTCCCCGGACCCCCATCAGGAGGCCCAAGAGATTCGGGAATCTCTCCCAGACCGTAGGGGGAATTGCTTCGCACTTTCCTGGCTTCGCCCCTTCCAGCTTCCCCTTCCTCCCTGACTTGGGAGGGGAGCGGGTCCTTACCCCCGCAGTTGAGCTGCTTCGCACCGCAGAGGATACTCTGCTTCGCACCTTTTTTCCTTTTCTGTTCCCCCTTCCAACGCCGCTAGGAGGCGTTTTCTGCCCCCCTTCGGGCCTCCCCGCCGCAGAGCCAAAGGTTAGCCTTCGCGCCTTCATTCGTAAAGCCTACGGGTTCCCCTTTCAACGAACAAAGGCCAGAGATAGAGAACTCTACGCATTCTCCGTGAGAAACCACCGTGGCCTGATGACGCTGGACGGGGAGGCGAGACTAGCTCTCAAGTTGGGACTACGACGCCTGGCTCGCGAGCGCGAGCAGGAGCTATCCTCCATGGACTCCGATGACCTAGACTTCATTAGGATCCGTTATGTTTGACATGCCGACGACTTCTGACTGGGAATCGTTGGTCTCGTAGAGTTGAGAATGAAAATATAGGAACGTATTACTCACTCCCCATAATCTGACCTGAACCCTGAAACTTCAAAATTCGCAGAAATAGCTGCAGGGACGATGGAATTCCCCGGTACGATCATTCGGAGAGTCCCGGCTTCGAATACTCTTTCGCGAGGGTTGGAGAAGCGTCGGAGAGTCAAGCACCGTATCCATCTCACAGCTCCCTACTAACGCTCCGCTATCTATTCCAAGTCAGAAGACCCAGGGAAGAGTATCCTGGTCTGGTAGCCTACGAAGAAGAGAAGAGAAACGGGAAGTTTACGGGACGCG
Source organism: Ceratopteris richardii (assembly GCA_020310875.1). Taxonomy (NCBI): domain Eukaryota; kingdom Viridiplantae; phylum Streptophyta; class Polypodiopsida; order Polypodiales; family Pteridaceae; genus Ceratopteris; species Ceratopteris richardii. The sequence goes on from MU264501.1 coordinate 10,309, forward strand.
GGGCTTTAACTAGCGGAGACTCCGAAAACGGCGGGGCTCAGTACCCAAGGGAGCGTCTTATGAGAGACCGCCAGGGACACCCGGTAAAGATCAAGAGAGATCTCGCATAGCCCAGGTCGGAGCGACATGCCATCAGATGTTCAATAGGCAGTCTCATGATTGGACGAATCGTTGAGCGTCCGGATGTCTTCGTTGGAGACTTTCAGAGCGCTAGGAGGGCAGAAAGGCTAAAAAAGACGGGGGCGCTGGAAACAGGCAGGATCTCTCAGCAAGTTACTCATACAGATCTGGGCGCTCATGAGGAGAATATTCTAGAGACCTCGGGATTGAGATATCCTCAGCTAGAGGAGGGCCCGTCCAATCTACGTGGCCCGCTTGACGGACGTCAGCGACGAAGACATCGTCAATTGGTTCGCGAGCGTCGCGAGAGGTTCTTTGTCCCGCTATAGGTGTCGTGATAACCTTCACTAAGTCCGAGCGATTGTCGACTACCAGATTCGCTGGTCCGCTATATTTACCCTCGCCTACAAATACAAATCCTCAGCGTGAGAAAGAATCCCAAAGTACTCCAAAGACTTGCATATAGTCAATGGAAAGGGCGAGACCCTTGCCAGGTTTCCCAACAGCATAGAGCCTAGGAAGCTTAGACCAGAGTTCCTGACAGGAAAGGGTCTAAACAAGGGGGACGCATACGATACCTTAGATCAGGTGTACATATAGATTCCGAAAACGTGACCACCAATCTAAGCTATTACGCGGTAAGGAGGGTTTGAGGAGGACCTGGTGCAGATCGCCATAGACGCAAGTTTACTTGGCTTGATCTTTCGGGAATAAAGTGGTGAGCGGCTTCATTCAAGAAAGTCAATCTCGTCCCGGGACGGAGCCGTATGACGCGAGAGTGTCACGTACGGTTCTTTGAGAAGGGTGTGGATACACCTATCGGGCTAAGGGCCACAGAGCCGCGCCCTCACTCTCCTAGTCTGTGTACACCACCTCTCCTGGGAGGTTGGCTACCCATTTTAGATCTTCCCGGGTTCCAGGGAATCCCAGGCTCAATCTGGTTTGGTATAAAGGTCATTTTCTTTCCGTTTGTATATATATGGGTTTGCGCAGCATTTCTATGACATCGTTATGATTAACCAACGAGACCTGGACGGAAAGTCTTCCCGCCTTTATCATTAGCTCGGGTAGTTTTCGTATTCGGCGCTCCAGTAGCCTTTGACTGGCTACCCCAGAGAATGGAATTGAGATACCATTCTGTTAAACATCAGAATGGGGTTCTGGTCGCCCCCCGAGGAAAGAAAACAAAGAACCTTGCAGTTTATTGTTTAACCGGGACTCGTTCGGACCGCGTGTAAGAGTCGGGTCTTCCCCGGCCTTCGCCTTCTTCCCCGCATTCATTCTCGGCCTGAGCTACGCGCTTTTTGGATATGGGAATAGCGTAGGCATAGTAGCTTGCCGGATAGAGAAAGCCTTTTACCTTTCTTAGTAATTAGCTGAGGGAGGAAAAAAGCGGCTATCCTCGCGTCTTCCTCCTAGAGAATGTAACGTTACTTAATAACCATACCATTCTCTCGTAAGCCTAATTGGTGCGTTGGGGTGAATGACCAATAGAGTACTTTTGATCTATTTTTAGATAAAGGAGCGGCTTAGCAGCTAAACTGCTCCGCTTAGCAGCTAAACTGCGGAGCTTAGGCTAAGCTAAACTGCTCCGCTTAGGCTAAGCTAAACTGCGGAGCTTAGGCTAAGCTAAACTGCGGCCGCTTAGGCTAAGCTAAACTGCTCCGCGGAGCTAAGCTAAACTGCTCCCGCGGAGGCTAAGCTAAACTGCTCCCGCGGCTTAGCAGCTAAACTGCTCCGCTTAGGCGTTGCTAAACTGCGGCGCGGAGCTAAGCTAAACTGCTCCGCGAAGCGTTTACGTTAGTCAACGTGCTCCGCGTTTACGTGTTGTTTTCGTTTAAGCGTATACGTTAGTCAACGTAGAAGCGTTTACGCTTTAGCCTTTAGGTAAACGCTTAATCGTTTACTTAACGTAGAAGCTGCTATAGTGTTGTAAACGTAGATAGAGCTAATACGTTCAGTAAACGTTTACGCTAATACGTTTACTTAATGGTATTAGCTTAAACGTGCTAATACCGGGTGAACGATTAAGCGTTTACGTTTACAACTCAGTTTTCTTTAGCTCCTATTGGTGCTATGCTAATACCGGTTAGGGAATCGGCTAAAGTCGGTAACGGAGCGATTAAGCTTGCTGCGCACCTAAAGTAAACGTTTTCGGGCCTATATAGGTTTTTTCAGAAAAACTACGTTTACCTTAGTTTAAGCGTTTACTGTTAGGACCTAAAGGTTTAAGCTAATACTATACCTAACGTGCTAAAGAAAACTTGAGCGCAAAACCAATAGGTTTTCTTTAGCGCAAAACCAATAGGTGGGAAACTAACGCGCAAAACGCTGCGCGTAAAACCTTTACGGTATTAGCTTTAGCCTTAACGGTAAAGCGAAAACGCCTTAAAGTAAGGGGCGAAGCTAAGCCTTCACCAACATGGTGTAGCTTTAGCCTTATGGCTTAAGCGTTTTCTAACCTTAAAGGGTATTAGCTAAGCTATTACCTTAAAGGGGCGAAGCTATTACCATAAAGGGAATGGTATTAGCTTAAGCAAAACCAATAGGTGGCGCGCATTCGCTGTAGCTTCACCTTAATGGTCTTCCCTTCGGGTAATGGTCTTCCCTCCGGTGGCCCTTTAGGTTTTCTTTAGCGCGTTAGTTTCCGTTTCCGTTTCCGTTTCCGTTTCCCTATTGGTGCTTTAGTTTCTTAGGGAAACGGAAACGCTGTAGCCTTATGGAGCTTATTCGCGCCCCTTTACGGCATTTTCTTTAGCACCTAAAGGAGCTTAGCTTCGCCCCATAAGGTAAACATTTTCTTTAGCACCTTTTAGGTGAAGCTAATACCTATACCTAAAGGTAAACGCTACACCTAAAGTAAAGGTGCGTAGCAAGGTGCCATGTTGGTCTTGCTACAGCGTTTTCTTTAGCACCTATTGGAGCTTAGCTAATACCCTAAAGGTAAACATTTTCTTTAGCGGGAAACTTTAGCGTAAAACAAGACAAGACCAGAATGGTCAAAGCTTCGGGTAATGGTCTTCCCTCCGGCCCTTTAAGGGTATTAGCTAAGCGCTTTCTCTAAAGAGAAACTTTAGCGTAAAACCTTAATAAAGTGTCCGTTTCCCTTAAGGTGCTTTAGTTTCTTAGGGAAACGGACACTTTAGCACAAGACAAGACCATTCAGGTCTTCCCTTCTTGACTGAATGGTCTCTTTAGCGCAAGACAAGACCATTCAGGTCTTCCCTTCGGGTAATGGTCTTCCCTCCGGTGGGCCTTAAGGTGCTAAAGTTATTGGTGCTTTAGTTTCTTAGGGAAACGGTTAACGGTTTCGGCTAAAGTCGTTTGGGGCTAAAGAAAACAAAACCTAAACGTAGAAGCTAATACCTATTGGGGCGAAGCTACACCATGTTGGTCTTGCTACAGCTCGCTTAACTTTTAGGCTACAGCGTTTTCTTTACTTTCTCTAAAGAGAAACTTTAGAAAACCTTTAGGTTAAGCTAATACCATTCCCTTTACGGTACCCGAAAACCTAAAAGTAAGCGTTTACCATTCATTCCCTTAACGGTCAACTTTAGCCGCTAAAGAAGACCGGGTCTTGCGCTAATTCGCTGTAGATTCCAAGACCTACATGGTCAAAGCTCCGGGCCTACATGGTTAAGCATAGCGCCCAAACCCAATAGGTTTTCTTTAGCCGTTTCCCTAGTGCTAAAGTTATTGGTGCTTTAGTTTCTTAGGGAAACGGTTTCGGACACTTTAGCGCCTATTGGTTTTGGTTTTCTTACGCGCAAAACCAATAGGAAACTTGAGCGTAAAACAAGACCTAACCGGTCGCTTAAGCATTCCCTTCATGGTCTTCCCTCCGGGCCCTTTAGGTTTTCTTTAGCGCCAGTGTTGTTTTGTCAGAAGAAAACCAAACAGAATGCTAACTACTTGAACTGATAACTTATCGGTAAGTAAGTAAACTAAGCGCTAAAGAACGCATAGCGCTTTCCCTACCCGGTTTCCCTAATCGATTAAGCGTTTACCTTTAGGTTTTCGTTAGTTTACCGCGTTCGCTTCGATGAACCCATAAGTAAACGTTTTCGGGCCTATTGGTTTTGCGCTAAAGTGTAACGGGTGCTAAAGTTGACTGAGTTGTAAACGGAAAGCGCGTAGCGTTAAGTAAACGGTATTAGCATAGCACCTAAAGGTATACACGTTCCCTTCGGGTAAAATCTTTTAGGAGCTAAGCTTCGCCCCATAAGGCGCTAAAGTGTCCTATTGGTGCTAAAGTTGTTAGGGAAACGGTTTCGGAAACATTTTCTTTAGCGCATTCCAAGACCAACATGGTCAAAGCTCCTTGCCCTTTACGGTGCTAAAGAAAACGCTGTAGCAAGACAAGACCATAATGGCTTGCATAGCACCTTCTACATGGTCGCTGCGCGCCTTGCCCTTTATGGTTTTCTTTACGATAGGCTCGTTTTCTTTACTTTCTCTAAAGAGAAACTTTAGCGTAAAACAAGACAAGACCAACACTTCTCAAGAAAACTGGTAATAGCTTGCTACGCACCTTCACCTTAATGGCTTCGCCCCTTCGGACCTAACCGGTCTTCTTTAGCGCCGGTTTTCTTTAGCGCCAGCAGCGATTTGACAAAAGACTAACGTAAAACAAGACAAGACAAGACCATTCTGGTCAAAGCTTCACCTTAATGGTCTTCTTTAGCGCAAGACCAACATGGTCTCGCTGCGCGCCTGGTCTTCCCTTCTTGACTTTACGGTCTTCGCTGTAGCAAGACAAGACCTACATGGTCTCTTTAGCGCAAGACAAGACCATTCTGGTCAAAGCTTCGGGTAATGGTCTTCCCTCCGTCCGGGCCTCAATGGTCTTCCCTCCGGGGCCCTTTAGGTATTAGCTTAAGCAAGACAAGACCTACATGGTCTTCCCTCCGGGTAATGGTCTTCCCTCCGGGGCCTCTGAAACGAATTATGTGCCGTAGCGTAGGTTTCACGGTCTCGAGCTTTCTTCTCAAGCAGCAGAAACAGCCACTAATATGAGTTTTCATTAGCGTGACAATCAACTTAAAGAAACTTCACGATGACCCAAGCCGATTTGCTCTTATCATCGACCCTGAAAGTGATCAAAAGTCATCTACCTGCCATAAAGGAGATGGATGACTTGGAACTAAACTTTGTAGTGTCTAGAACTACTAGAGTTCACCCGGCGGAAAGAACAATTCTTGATTTCAGGAAAGCCAGCGGAACAATTGATTTTCAGAAGCTTGAAGAAAAGCTTCGTCTGGGACATTTTGGTTTAGAACTTCCAGAAGGTTGGGGCGATTTCTTATTTCACCTAGCCCTCCCTCTCATGACGGGTTTGGGAGCGGGTGCAATGACACCTGAAATGCTGGAGATCACTACGAAACCATTGCTACTGCTTTTAAGGGTCCTAATACTCAATTCGGCTTCGGAGGCTGACGACTCCATTCGTCCATTCGCTTTTAGAGCCCAGGAGCTGTATAATATACTGGAGCTTATGCCGAAATTAAGACATGGTGGCCAAAGGCTCTTCAGTAGGATGATTGGCCGTATTCACACCTTAACGACATGGACCCCTGATGAGTCGGAATGAAACTGAATAGAATCACTATGTTAAGAAACTTTAGTCTTTGGATACGGGCTCCACCTTCCAACCTTTACGACGTTTAGGATTTGACAGAGAAAAAAGCCTGGGATGGATGAATGGTGCAATACTGCTTAGCAAGCGTTAGGCTTGGTATCAAATATATGTATGGAAAAACAGAGTAGTAAATGGTGCAGTCTTTTGACTGAATGAAATCGATGGTTTTGTTTTAGTATATGGAGAAGGGCTCCGCCCATCGCCATTGTTGCTTTAGAGGTGTAATACAGTGAGTGAACACAGGGTATCGTCCCCCGATACCCCCCGGAGAGATGGTCGAGCGGAATCCAGTCTTGAAAACTGGCATGGCACTGAGATGTCATCGAGGGTTCGAATCCCTCTCTCTCCTAAAACTAACTAATATTTGTCACGAACAAAAAAAAACAGTAAAAACCTATGGTGCGTAGCTATTACCGTAAAGGTATTAGGGCTAAAGTTTCGTTTACCTATCGAGCTAAAGAAAACCGTTAAGGCGCTATGCGGGGCTAAAGAAAAGCTAAAGAAAACGCTGTAGCCTTACGGTTAAGCTAATACCTTTAGGGGCGAAGCGGTCAACTCCCGGCGCTAAAGAAGACCAACATGGTCCCGAAGGGTTAATATTACCATGAAGTAAAGGCCCGGAGGGAAGACCATTGAGGCCCGGAGCTTTGACCATGTAGGCGCTAAAGAGACCATGTAGTAAAGAAGGGTTGCTACAGCTACACCATGTTGGTCTTGAGCTAAAGAGCCATGTAGTCAAGAAGCAAAACCATGAAGTCAAGAAGGACCATGTAGAAGGGAAGACCAACATGGTCTTGTCTTGTCTTGTCTTGCGCTAAAGAAGACCATAAAGTAAAGGCCCGGAGGGAAGACCATTAAGGTCTTGCTTAAGCTATTACCATTAAGGTCTTGCTTAATATTACCATGAAGGGAATGCGCTAAAGAGCGAGCCATTATGGTAATATTAAGCTACACCATGTAGTAAAGAAGGACCAACATGGTCTTGTCTTGCTACAGCTAAACCGCTGTAGCTTCACCTTAATGGTCTTCCCTCCTACATGGTTTTCTTTAGCCCATGTAGTCAAGAAGCTACACCATGTAGTCAAGAAGCTACACCATGTAGTCAAGAAGGACCATGTTGGTCTTGTCTTGTCTTGTCTTGCTACAGCGTTTCCCGTTTAGGTTTTGTTTTCTTTAGCCCCAAACCCCGGCTTTAGCCGTTTCCCTATCGGGTTTCTTTAGCACCTATTGGTTTTGCGCTAAAGTTTTCTTTCGCGCAAAACAAAACAAGACCAACATGGCTTCGCCCCTTCGGGCCTTAACGGTTTTTTTTTCGCTGTAGCCTTAACGGTTTTCTATCGCACCGTTAGGACCTATACGGTAAACGGTCAACGGTATTAGCATAGCACCGTATGGGGCGTAGCGTTTACGCTGTAGCAAGACAAGACCAGAATGTCCGGGTAATGGTCTTCCCTCCTTTACGGTTTTCTATCGCACCTATTGGTAAACGCGCTATGCGATTAAGCGTTTACTGTAACGGGCTAAAGAAAACGCTGTAGCGAAGACTAAGCGCGCAAGACCCGGTCAAAGCTGTAGCTTGACCTTCATGGTCTCTTTAGCTTCACCATAATGGTGTAGCTTTAGCCAATAGGTATTAGCTACACCATGTTGTAAAGTCAAGGCGCGCAGCGACCATGTAGAAGGTTTGACCAACATGGTCTTGTCTTGCGCTAAAGAGACCATGTTGGTGAAGGTGCTATGCAAGCTATTACCGTTTTCTTGAGAACGATGTTGGTCTTGTCTTGCTTAAGCTCGGGCGTTTAGTTTTCGGTTCTTATTCTTCAAGAAAGAAAAAGAATAGGCTAGGGACGGAGTCGAACCGTCATTCCAGGATTTGCAGTCCAATACATTGCCATTATGTTACCTAGCCAGCTTTCCGCGTTGGGGGTGACCGAGCCTGGCTGGCCACCCGAAATGATCTAAAGTCCAGTAAGAGTAAATATTTTCAACAAAACAGTAATTAGTCATTGAGGGCTTAGGCTTAGGCTTAGGCGGAAATAAACCGCTTCGATGCTTCGCCCCTTGTTGAGCAACGCTTCGCACCTAACGGCCTGCCTCGGGTTCATCTTGATTGACTTGTAAGACCAGCTGCCGACACGACTTGTTTATGCCTATTGAAGAACCTTTTGATGCTGATTCGCGGAGAACTATACAAGACATACGAAATAACTAATATACGAAACGGAAGCGACCAGTGGAAATACGTCAGTTTCTTACTCATGTAAATGAACTATTTCTTAGCGACGGCAACGACTTTTCCTGAGCCTTATTTCGGTTATGGTCGATCAATCTTACGGTCCCTGACCGCCAATTCAGAACCGCTCGTGACAGTTCCCCGTCAGACGGCTCCCCGCATTCATTAGGTAGGGCGGAATGCGGCGAGCCTAAGCCTACCGTAAGCCCTCTTCTGATCGTGATGATGCCCATACAGTAAAACTGCCGTTCTTCCAGCTAGCTGCTCATGCCCCGGACGACGTGGAATGATGCGATTGATTCACTTTGACTCATAATGTCATTAATGTCCACCCACAGGCGACCGACGCAAAGCACATCTACGCCGTGGGTGGTTGGGGTTATACTTTCTTGTTGCTCCCTATCGGCTGGCTAGAGCCATTGATTGCCTAGTTTTTTCACAGCTTGATAACTCCTACTCCTAGAATCGACTAGGGGACGGACTATCCGCGTATCTGAGAACGCTGGCTCGCTGCTAACTCTATCTTCCGAAAACAACACGTTTAAGCTATTACGCTTACTTAATGGTTTTCTTTAGCCCCTAATACCTTAAGGGGCGAAGCTAAGCTCGATAGGTAAACGTGCTATGCTAATACCGTAACGGTTTTCGTAGTTCGCTAATACCGTTTACTTATGGTTTTCGCTGGCTGCCAGCGGTTTACAACACGTTTAAGCGAAAGGGCGCGCGCGTTGCGTATTAGCTTAAACGTTTAGGTAAACGGTCAACTAACGCCCTCTTTTTCATTCATTCACTTTGGACGACAATTTTCGGAGAGATCAGCGTCTATAAGCCGAAGACAGCCTGTGGTGTGGAAAGAGGTCTTCTAGAGAAACCGAACTACTGCTTCTAGCTACGGGGCTTTAGCCTGCCTCCTTACCATGAGAGAAGTAAGTATCAGGTCCTCAAACGTTTAAGCGTTTACAGTAAACGTTTAAGCTAATACGAAAACCAATAAATAGGTGCGCTCGCATAACGCCTAAAGTAAACGTAAACGCTTAATCGTGTTGTAAACGGCTAATACGTTTACCTAACGATTAAGCTAATACGTTTACAACACGTAAACTATCGCTCCATAAGTAAACGGTAAACTAAGCCAAGTTGAGCCTGCGATTCACCCAAGTTGAGCCTGCGATTCACCCAAGTTGAGCTTAGCTGCGATTCACCCGCAGAAAGGCTTAGCTGCGATTCACCCAAGTTGAGCTTAGCTGCTAACTTTTCGCTTAGTTGACCGGTTAGGTGAACGATTAAGCGTTTCGTGACCGTGACTAATTCCACCTTGATCAGCGCTTTTAGGCGGCGTCGATTACGTATTCTGGGTTGAGTTGAGAGATATGTGGATCGCGCTCTGGTAGCGTGCGAGATCTCGAGCAAAAAAAAGTAGCTATTGGGGAATCTCACTTCCGGGGAAAAGCCGTTACTCGTCTCGTTGAATCCGATCCCTACTACTAGAAGCCCTGAGAGGTCACGGCGGAATCGGGCCATACATACTTCCACTCCCACTATGCACTTCCGTGTTTTCTTTTCACTCGGTATGGTATGTATATTCAGCAAATCGGATCAGAAGGTAGTCTATCCGCCGTGACAGAGCGAGTGCTACTCGTTCGTGGGGAAAGGGCAAGCAAGGTCTATATAAAAGACTAATCCCTTTCCGTCTTTTCAACGTTGAAGTGGGTGGTTGCTTTGTTTGCGGGCTTTCAATTGAATGAATGCGGGGACATTTCGGCATGTCCCGATAATGACTACCGGGCCCGTAGCTTATTGTCCCATCCCATTCCTGCTTCACCTAAAGGTTGGCTCTTCTGAGTGCGACTTTAGAGGTGTGCAGGGTTCTCCAGTTCCGGGATTCCATACTTCCTTGAACCGGGCCGTAAGGCTTCCGCTCAACGCCGGAGGCTACTCGAGGAACGGGAAAGGGCAGACAACCCCTTTCCCTCGGCCTCTGTCCCATGGGACGCTGGGGTCTCTCCCGCCTTCCCGTTTCGACGCTTCTTTAGCGCGGGTTCATTTGTGGTTGCCTGCCGTTCGGTTCAACTTAGGCTTAGCCTTCGGGGATGCAGCACCTTAGCTCGGCACTCATCTAGACAATACTATTTCAGTCCCACCTTACCTGTCTCCCAACGAAGACAAAAAAGGGGTGGATATCGTCATCGCTCGCGCCCTTGCTTGAGATTGAAACCCACTTTCTTTGTTTGCCGGGTGGGTTCTGACTCCCTTTCATGCCCAGCTTCATGCCTTTAGATGCCATTCTCCTAGCACGTGGGCACGCTGTTACCCCGTTCTCGAGGGAGAAGGACTTTCACCTTCATGGAAACTCAGTTCGCTCACTTCGCCATTTCAACCTCGAATGAATGCGAAATGAGCGCACAGATGCGACTCAACGTCTTAACCTGTGAACAGGTCACGCTACCAACTTAGAAAGAGTTCTATCTTAAAGAATGGCTTTATAGGGCATTCATTTGAATTCATATTTAGCCGCTGGCTTTCACGGGGTTTAATCTCGTATATTCTTATTAGACACCTTAAGAACCTTCTCTAATGACGTATGACTAAACTCCGACACAGAACTTACCCTTTGTTCATGACCCTTCCACACAGAACTTACCTTTTGTTCATGACCCTTCCATCTGCCCTTTTCATATCTCCGAAATTTCGTACATTTTGGATATAGCGCTTGAAGTAAATCCCTTTTTTGGCCTTTGAATGAAGAAAAACTCATATTAGTGGCTGTTTCTGCTGCTTGAGAAGAAAGCTCGAGACCGTGAAACCTACGGGTTAAGGTTCTTGCGTGACACGGTACGATTCAAATGGCTTCGGCTTCGTTCGCTTCGAGGCTTCGCCGACGCTCTTACGCGCCTTGCTTCTCGTTTGTACGACATGGTAACGAGGGAGAGTTAGCAGCGAGAAGCGCTCAATCCGTAACGATTGATTGGGGAACAGCTGCGAATAAGGCAAGAAGGTGCTATGCATAGTTTACGTGTTGTAAACGTATTAGCGAAAACTAAAGTAAACGGCACATTGTTCCCCCATCGCCTTAGTTCAATCAATGAAAGCAGCTTTTCCGGAGGTTTAGAAAGCTATGAATGAATACGAGTAAATTGAAATGCGGGCTTCTTTTCTGAGAAAGAAGAGTTTCCCGGCGGACTACCTGTTGTATGCTGCTGTTATTCCTAAAGAAATGTAGAGCCATATCCCCAACCTAAAGCGATAGCGAATGAAATGTAGAGCCATATCCCCAACCTAAAGCGATAGCGAATAGTGAGTCTGATTAGAGGTAGCCCTGGCTTTACGCATGCTTTCATCCATCCCGTCAAAGAAAGAAAAACCAAAAATACCATGAAAACGCTGCTATTAGAGGCAACCCCCCTCTAACTAAGAGCACGTACGGCCAGCGGGCGAGGGGGACGCCAGTATTCCCCTTTTCATAAGGGAATACTGCTGCTTTTCCTCTCTTCGTCGATTCCGAAAGGTGAAGGCTTCGTTCGATTCACCCTTTGCCTCGACGAAGGAAATAGTCCAGGCAAAGCAATCACCCCTAAGGGGAAATGGATGGAATCAACGAAGTACGAACGGTCGGCATTGCTCCATTCTATTCTATTCTAAACATGAAGGGCAACGCCATACCCGAGGGGAGAGTGGCCGAGTGGTTAAAAGCGACAGACTGTAAATCTGTTGAAGGTTTTCTACGTAGGTTCGAATCCTGCCTCTCCCATTAGGTTCGAAAAAGATTTACGCTTTCATGGATAGCGAAACGTATCTCCGAGGCCGTAAGCAGAGAACCGGACGATCCAGAACCAACCGTAAGGATCGTTACAGATGAACCCGGCGGGAGTGGCAAGGCCAAAATGAAATAAAGTGAAAGCCATGACGCTTTGCCGTTTACCGTATGGAGCGATAGTTTACCGTTTAGGTTTTCGTAAACGCTTCGCCGTTCACCTTTTAGGATTAAGCTAATACCTCGCATAGCGCCTTAACGGTCAACTAACGCCGCTCCATAAGTAAACGTAAACGCTTCGCCGTTCACCCGGTATTAGCTAACCGTTTACTGTATTAGCTTTTACGTTGACTGTTTGTTTTCTAAACGTTTACTTTAGTATTAGCTTTTACGTTTACTGTAAACGCTTGAACGTTTAAGCCGCTGCGCCCCAAAAGAAGTTTAAGCTAATACTGTGTTGTAAACGTTCACTGTTAGTTTTCGCTAATACGTAGATAGAAAACGTTAAGTAAACGATTAAGCGAAAACGCTTCACTTTAGGAGCGTTGACCGGTTAGGTAAACGTTTTCTAACCTACCGTTAAGGTATTAGCATAGCACTAATACCTTAACGGTAAACGCATAGCACGTTAGGCCCGATTAGGCTTAAGCGAAGAGAAAGTAAAGAAAACTAACGCGCTATGGGTATTAGCTAAGCACCTATTGGTTTTACGCTAAAACCGGGTGCTAAAGAAAACCGTTAAGGTAAACAAGCGGCGATGAAGCGTTTACAAAACCTAAAGTGAAGCGAAAACGCCTTAACGTAGAAGCTAATACCTAAAGTAAGCGTTTTCTTTAGCGCTGGCTTAAGCTAATACCTTTAGGTAGGGAAACATTTTCTTTAGCCCGTTTATTTAGGGAATGCGCTAAAGAAAACCTAAAAGGCCCACCCGGAGGGAAGACCATGAAGTAAAGGAGCGCAGCTACACCATGTAGGCTACAGCGAATGCTACAGCGAGCCATGTAGGGAATGCGCTAAAGAAGACTAAGCGCAAGACCCGGTCAAAGCTGTAGCTTGACCTTCATGGTCTCTTTAGCTTCACCATAATGGTGTAGCTGTAGCCCTACATGGTATTAGCTACACCTAAAGGCTACAGCGTTTTGTAAACGCTTAACCGGTTTTCGGGCGTTTAGAAAACGTGTTGTTTTCGATTAAGCTAATACGTTGACTTATGGTGAGAAAACCGGGTTGGCTAAAGTTGACGAAACCGTTTACGGCGCGTAGCGAGCGAACTACGTTTACCTATCGTTTAAGTGAAGCAAAACAAGACAAGACAAGACCAACATCGTTCGCCTTCACCTTTAGGTTTTCTATGTAGCCTTCACCATAATGGTGTAGCTAATACCTAAAGTAAAGCTAATCGCTTACTTCTTGACTTCATGGTGTACGGGAATGGTAATATTAAGATTCCAAGACCTACATGGTCTTCCCTCCGGGTGGCCCTTTAGGTAATAGCTAAAGTAATGGTGTAGCGAAAGAAAAGTCAAGGCGCGCAGCGACCATGAAGGTGAAGCTACAGCTACACCATGTAGTCAAGAAGCAAAACCATTCAGTCAAGAAGCAAAACCATTCAGTCAAGAAGCTACACCATTCAGTCAAGAAGCTTGACCAACACCTATCGGGCGAAGCTATTACCGTTTTCTTGAGAAGTGTTGGTCTTGTCTTGTCTTGTCTTGTCTTGTCTTGCTACAGCGGTTTAGCTTAAGCTTCTTTACTACATGGTGTAGCTGTAGCCTGGTTTTCGCTTAAGATTCCCTTGGTATTATTAAGATTCCGTATTAAGATTCCCAAGGTATTATGTAGCCCAACATGGTATTATTAAGATTCCCAAGGTATTATGTAGCCCAACATGGTATTATTAAGATTCCCAAGGTTAAGATTCCCGTGAAGATTCCCTTGGTATTATTAACCCAAGGTATTATTAACCCAAGGTATTATTAAGCAAAACAAGACCAACATGGTGTAGCTGTAGCCTACATGGTAAACTTTAGCGCAAAACAAGACCAGTCAAGAAGGACCATGTTGGTGAAGCTACAGCTACACCATGTAGGGAATGCTTAACCCTTCGGGTTTTAGGTATTAGCTTAAGCCTACATGTAAGCGTTTTCTTTAGCCCCTATCGGCGCTGCTATAGTGTTGTAAACTCGCTTAATCTTTAGCTTTTACGGTTTTCTAACCGTTTACCGTTAAGGTATTAGCATAGCACGTTAGGTAAACGGTTTTGCTAATACCGTTAAGGTAGTAGCTACTACCTTAAAGGTCCGGTAGGATTAAGCTAATACTGTTTGGTTTTCGTTTAAGCTAATACCGTTTACGTTTACTTAAGGGAAACTCCCCATAAGGTAAACGCTTCAACGTTAAGGCGCGATAGAAAACCGGGTTTCGTTTAAGCTAATACCGGTAACCGGTAAACTACGTTAGAAAACATGTTGTAAACGTAGTTTAGTTTACAGTTAGGTTTTCGTTTACAACACTGTTTTCTTGACGTTTACTAAAGTTTTCGCTGCGCTCGTTGTCACGTAAATCTGCCATTCCATTCCATTTTGGTCGGCGGCGGGATAGAGCATTCCAATAGATGTACCCAGCCTGCCGCTGGGGTTGGTTCATCGAGTACCTCTTCCTTATACGGAACTTCCAACTCCTCTGCGTCCTCAGCGTTCCATCCTTCCCCAGACATCTGCGCAAACCAGGCCTCCTGTAGTGTTGATCCTAGTCATTCGATCATACAATCGGTAAGACTTAGACCACCGACGACACATATACCGGAACCGGTAAAGATCGTCGACTCGAGGTACCGGATGAACCGGCGCAGAATCTAGGACTTAAGCTAGTGCCGAAAACAACTCAGTATTAGCCGTTTACAACAACTCAGTTCCGTTTACAACTCAGTCAACGCTGTAGCCTTCTCACTCTCAACAATACATCCGTGACGGAGTGGGCGATAGTTACCTACGGGTAAACTAACTCTTCCACAAAAAACGGATGATCGAGAGACATAGCCTTTTCCTCGAGAGAGAACCCCAAGTTGAGCTTAGCTTCTAACAAGTTGAGCTTAGCTTCTAACCAAGTTGAGCTTAGCTTCGATCTTGTTTCGCTTAGCTTCGATTCACCCGCAGTTCTCCTCTGCTATTCGATTCACCCGCAGAAAGGCTTAGCTTCGATGAAACCGCAGAGGATACTCTGCTTCGCACGCAGCGCGCCTTCCAAGGTGTGGGCTGTAGCGACAAAGTATTTGATCCCTCTCTCGTACGTAGGTAGCACTTTCTAGTTAACTTAATCCTCAAAAGTGTTTGTTGCCTTCCTCGGGGGACCGTCAGTGTCTTCTTTCGCTTTCGGTGAATGAAACACCACCACTTGAAAGATGACGACTTCGACAAAGACGACGATGGAGGTGGCTGGGATGTACACGGCAAGGAACGCCCCCTTCCCTATCTAGCCTTCTAACAAGTTGAGCTTAGCTTCTAACCAAGTTGAGCTTAGCTTCGTTCACCCGCAGTTCCCTCTGCTATTCGATTCACCCGCAGGAAAGGCTTAGCTTCGATGAAACCGCAGAGGATACTCTGCTTCGCACCTGTTTTCACGTATTTGTCACAT
>MU264502.1:7500-12500 GCA_020310875.1 Ceratopteris richardii
TTGCCCAAACTTGTGACACCTTGTAAACATTTTTTTGAAGCTATATTTTGGGCAAAATGGATTGTTCCTCCTTCCCAAAAGATGGTTGTATTAGAATTGCATTTAAACTATAACTTTCTCATAGTGATATCTATGGTCCTAAGCAGACACCTTCATTGGGGAATTGCCTATACTTCATAACTTTTGTTGATGCCTTTTTGAGGCATGGATCAGTATATCCACTCAAAACAAAGTCCAAAGTGTTGATGTGTTTCAAAGAGTTCCCAACTATGGTTGAAAATTTGTCAATATGTAACATTGGGACCTCCATCCTAGTTACGAGGGAATACATTTCTCATTTTAATGAATTTTTGGCTAAGCATGGGATGAAACCTCAATGTGATGTGCCATATACACCTCAACAAAATGGAGTTGTTGAAAGAAAGAACATGCCTCTCATAGAAAGGGTGAGTTGTATGGTCAGAATTCACACTTGACCACATATTTTCTAGATTGAGGATGCTCTGTGTGCAAGTTATGTACTCAAGAGGTGTCCTACCAAAGCATTGAAGTGTATCAATCGAAAGGCTTGGCATGCTTGTAGGCCATTTGTTGCTCTTTTTGTGTGTTTTCTTGTTTGGCATATGTATTAGTGCCTAAAGAACAACACGAAAAATTAGATGATCAAGCACTAGCATCTATTTTTGTTGGGTGCAATTATGAAAGCTAAGGCCATCATCTATCTCATGCATATACTAAAAGCATTTTGGTTAGCCCTGACGTTGCTTTTGTTGAAGATGTAATTCAACTTGTACTTTCATGTACCAACGAGCCATCAGTTAGCAAAAAGTATATGTATGACACCTTGCTGCCTCTTTTTATAGGTGGATAGTGAAGTCCTAGTCCGAATGAGGAAATTTTTTGGTCTTTACAAATTTCAAATGATGATGCAAATCATTCCATTTTTTATGAAAATCTACATAATGCACTTGTTGATTAGAGGGCTAACATAGAATAGGTTAAAAAAAAATATGCCTAAATGGATGGCCCAAATTTTGAGGGATACCAAATGAGATGCACCTTTGTCATATTGTACTCATTCAAGCTCTCATAATGTCTCCTTTGCAATGTTATGCAATGGACGTCTCTACTCTTTGTGATGAGAACGAGCATGTTTCTTTTGATGAAGCGCAGAATTCAAAAAAATGAATGGCTATTGTGCAATCAAAATATAATGTTATTATGAAGAATGGTACTTGTTCTTTATGTGATTTGACTCAACACAAAAAGTCCATTGACACTAAATGAGTATACAAGCTGAAACATAAGCGTGATGGAACAATTTATAGGTATAAGGCTTGGATTCTTTCCAAAGCTTATGCATAAGAGGAAAGCATTGAATTTTATGAGACATTTTATCCCACATGCCATATGAGTACTATTCGTAGCATCTGCTGAGTTGTAAATTGCAATGCATCAAGGTTGGAATATACATTAGTTGGACATTAAAATTGAATTTTTGAATGGTGATTTACATGAACAAGTGTATGGTCAAAAGTCACACTTGACCACATAGGTTCTAGATTGAGGATGTTCTATGTGCAACTTATGTACTCAAGAAGTGTCCCACCAAAGCATTGAAGTGCATCAATCCGGAGGCTTGCAATGGTTGTAGGCTATTTGTTGCTCTTTTTGCATCTTTTGTTGTTTGGCATATGTATTAGTGCGTAAAAAACAACACAAAAAATTAGATGATAAATTTATTTTTATTGAGTGCAATTATGAAAGCTAAGGCCATCACCTATCTCATGCACATACTTAAAGCATTTTGGTTAGCCCTGATGTTGCTTTTGTTGAAGATGTAATTCAACTCGTACTTTCATGTACCAAGGAGACATCAGTTGGCAAAAAGGATGTGCATCGCACCTTGCTGCCTCTCTTTATAGGTGGATAGTGAAGTCCTAGTCCAAATGAGGAAATTTTTCAACCTTTACAAAGTTCAAATGATGATGCAAATTATTTCATTTTTTATGCAAATTTACATGATGCACTTGTTGATTCGAGGGCTAGCATAGAATAGGTAAAAAAAAATGCCTAGATGGATGGCCCATATTTTGAGGGATATCAAATGAGATGCACCTTTGTCATATTGTACTCATTGGAGCTCTCATAATGTCTCCTTTGCATTAAATTGTTATGCAATGGATGTCTCTAGTCTTCGTGATGAGAATGAGCATGTTTCTTTTGATGAAGCACATAATTCAAAAAGATGGATGGCTATTGTGCGATCAAAATATAATGTTATTATGAAGAATGGTACTTTTTCTTTATGTGATTTGAATCAACACAAATAGTCCATTGACACTAAATGGGTATACAAGCTGAAACATAAGCGTGATGGAACAATTCATAGGTATAAGGATTGGATTCTATCCAAAAATTATGCTTAAGAGGAAGGCATTGAGTTTTATAAGACATTTTATCCCACATGCCATATGAACTACTATTCATAGTATCTGTCGAGTTGCAAATTGCAATGTAGCAAGGTTGGAATTTACATTAGTTGGACATTAAAATTGAACTTCTAAATGGTGATTTACATGAACAAGTGTATGTTTTTTTGCTTAGTGCCTTTGTGCAGAAAGGCCATAAAAAAGGGTCTACATTGATTAAGTGCTTAGGCTTTCTTCATGAACCAACAACTCCCCTTGAAGCCGAAGAAGCTTGGGCCCTCATTGTTGTTGTGTGGATACATATGAGAGTTCCAATTACCTACACTTGTTCCAAACATCATATTTCCAATTAGCTACAAGATAAAAAATTATGTGGTTGAAAACGAGTACCAAACCATCAAAGGATCTTAAAATTGCCCTTGGTGTTCTTTGAGTACAAACTCACGCAAATGAAGTTGGAAGAGTTACTAGTATATCACTGGCAACTTGGAAGAGTTACTTCTCTCTTGTCAAAGGCCATTTCATAACGCTCACCAAATCCCACAGTAAAGTGCAAAAGCTTAATAACCAAGATAATGAGAGGATAACAATTTCCTAAAGGAGAAATGTATTGTTAACATCAAAAGGGTAAAGAGAATTGGAAGCCAATCTATCAACTGAGAATCGAGAGAATTATTCCTTCAATAGAAGAAACCACATTAGACATCCATTGATATTTACTCGTTGAAACTGCAAGCTAGAGACTTCGAACATTTAGGATCGGGAAAAAGAACCATCGTCTGTGCACGCATGCATGCACGCTCACACGTTCATGCAGATAAGAATTTCCGTGTGCAAGTGCACATGTATGTGAGGAAAACGGCGCCGGAAAATTGAGAAGAAATTCGGATTTTTACACTGTTTCTATACATCATATTTCATTTTTCTTCCATTCTTTCCCTTTCTTCTTATTGTACATATTTACAGTAAAGATGACTGACTGTACATGGCGCCCATTCCAAATACAAAATCTTTCGATGGCCCTCCTCACGATATTCAAAGGCTAATAATAATAAATTTTCAAAACAAATGAAAGGGGTTCGATACGAACGACATGAACCCTCGGCAATTTCAAAATACTGAGCTCAGTTCTTAATCCTCTAAAGACTGTTTCCGCGCCTTCAGGTTTAACTGCAACTGGTCTGGCAGAGGAGGAATTCTGCCACGTCTGAACAAAACAGCAAAAGCTTTTATGTTCTTGCATAATGCAAATACCTGCAGTAACAAACAAACGAGAACGATTCACTCTTAGCACGCATCATGCAAAACTGTTAGCCAATTAATAAAGAATTTATTAATAAATGAATGACAATAAAGAAGTCCACATATAGATGTTAATATAAACCTAACTGGAAACGAACAATACCGAGTGACAACCCCTCCCCCAACACACAAAATTAAAATTACAATTAAAAAATAAATAAAATAAAATGAAAAGAGCTGAGAATAGGATGCACACACACAAGAAGATACAGGTGCAAAGCTTGAGTCCTCACTACTCTACTCCATGAGGGTCGGTTAGTATTAGATGCTATGGTTGGTTACAAAAAACAAGAATAATTCCTCTTGTCAAGGGGATGTGGTTTAAGTGGTTACCATACTCGAATCACTGGCAGTGTGCCAGGGTTCAAGTACCAGCTGTGCTTGATGTCTAGACCTGCCCCTCTAAGGTGGAGAACAAGAGAGCGTCCCCAGGTTCCTTTCAAAATTTCTATACACAATTGGGAGAGTAGACCGTAAGGTTGCGACTTCCCAAATAAAAAAGAGAGAGGGAGAGGGAGAGGAAGAGGAAGAATAATTGTCCGTCTCATTGTGCCATAGACCAAGAGACGTTAACATTAGAACCAGAGGAATGGCCAGTGCTGAGCAAGCATTCTCTCATGAATCTTAAAGGACTATTCTATAGTTGACAAGGTAGTACCTGAAGTATAAGCTAATGCTCAGAACCCATATCATATTCTCTGTATGATGAAATCCAGCACTTAACCCACCAGACCTTCAGAAGGCACCCAGAATCCATGTCATCCATCAAGTCTAAATGTACGCATATCGTGTGAACATATGTCAACAAACACCCAATCTCAAAAAGCTCACTTTAATCATCCCAATATATTGAAGAGGTTGAACTTCCCGAGAGAGAGAGAGAGAGAGAGAGAGAGAGAGAGAGAGAGAGAGAGAGAGAGAGAGAGAATAACTGTCCTTCTCATTGATGAAAATAGACCATGAGATGTTAACACTATAAACAGAGGAATGGCCAGTGCTGAGCAAGCATTCTCTCATGAACCTTAAAAAACTATTCTAGCATTCACTAGGTGGTACCTGAAGTATAAGCTAATGCTCAGAACCCTTCTATCCCAATAAAACATACGAACATATCATGAAGAGATGATCCGACCTATATCCCTAGGCCTCAATCAGGGTTCTTCTCCCAAAAAGCTCACTTCATTCATCCCAGAATGTGTGAGATCCTTCTCTTACTACCCTGGGAAACATAGGAACATATTATGGATCTACATTTCTATCTCTAGT